>JAUBNQ010000020.1:7819369-7848393 GCA_032353495.1 Ctenopoma kingsleyae | reverse complement strand
GATGAATGGTTTGTGTAAATCTCTGTCAGTTGGGAAAAGGTGTTGGCTTTAGGCACCAGTTTGACACCAGTTATACAGTTATAATAAGGATTTATTTATGTAACAGTGATCATCAGGTGATGTCATAACAATGTAAATTGTAAATTGGTGTGACTCGAGTCTTAACTCTGTGCAACTGTGTCCAATCCTGGTCCTCGAGGGCCAATGTCCTGCTTGTTTTACAACTATCCTGGCCCCACCCACTGCTGATTACCTGGTTCAGGTGTGTTCAGCCAATCGGAAACTGTAAATACAGCTTGGAAAAAGGTTGGATAACAACCAGAACAGTGGCCCACGAGGGCCAGGATTTGACACCCCTGGTTCAAATGAAATAAAACAAGCAAAGGATTATACTGAGAGAAAATGTTTCACTATTTCACCTCTGTGGCCAAGTGATTTGACTGCTACTGTTTACACAGAGTCAAACATAGAAGTGTGCTGTGGAGAACACACACAATGCATCTCTGTCAATAGAAAATTACAAATATTTTTAGAGCAGTTGGTTAAATTAATCGGCAACCATGTTTTTAAATGGCAAACATTTTCATATGTCAGCACTGTCATATATCATAGTAAACTGAATATTTTTAGGTTGTTGGTCAGACTAAACATAACAGTTAAAGGTGTCACTGTGGATCATGGGAAATTATAACAGGCATTTTTCACCTTTTATTGATATTTTATAGAACAAGTCATCAACAAGCAATCACTAATACAATAACTCATTGTCTATTAGCTGCTGCTACATTGGTCTCTACACATTGTTTTTGTGTGTGTATGCTTACTGAACAAGCCAAGTGTCGTATGTTGTCAGCGCCACAGGGATATGAGAGCACCCACACAAGGTAGCCCCTCCTCCATACCGGTCAGACAGGAATGAGACAGGTGAGAGCATGCTGAGACCAGGTTGGGTCGAACACCCTCTCACTGCTTGGCTCAGGCACAGTAGTGCTCCTTGTAAGGACCTGGATCATATCATAGGATTAGTAAACTATAATTTAACAATGTTAAAGTTAAACATTTATATGCTAAAACATATCGTTCTTGTCATGATTGTTGTGTTTGTTTTTTGTCTTCCCAGAAACCAGGCATGGAGGAGATTACAATATGGGAGCAACATACAATAACACTAAACAAAGTAAGTGTTTTTTTGTTTACTAATCATATTCTGATGTCCTTTATTTCAGAAGTGAACGTATCAGTGGTTAGGATGATGACGCTGATGTTTACTCTTTATCTTTTCTCTCAACATGTTTAGTGTCTTGTGAATTTCATAAAAATAAACCTTACACTGTAAAGTGCCTTGAAATGACTTATGTTGTGATTTGGTTCTATATAAATAAAGTTGAATTGGATTGAATTGAAATTTGAGATGCAGACTGTTTTAGTGCTCAGTGGTTACACAAAGGAAGAAGTGAAAAGTGAGACTCAATGTATGTCACAGAGGCAGTTTCAGTATTGTTTCCGAGGGCATTGTGACGGACTTGCGGGGGTTGAGATGGACTGCGCTTCAGCCTTTTCAGTTCCACACCAGAGACTCCAGCAGGAATTCAGACTGACACACCCTGCTGCCTCTACACCATCCTGCCTCATATTAACCACCTCTGGAATGCGCTCCTTCTTTGTCTATCTCTCTGCTGTATCTCCTACACATGCTCCTACTCTACTCATCTACTTTCCTAAATTCTTGCCCTTCATTGACGATCCTGTGATGAACGCTCTGTCTCTTTCTGTCTGTCTAAAAGCTTTTTTTTTCCCTCTTTCTCTCATAATTACAGGATTCCAAAGTAGGGTTTGGTTTTGCCTTATCAGGAGGCAAAGACAAGCCCAATCCAGACACCGGGGATACAGCTGTGGTGGTGTCGGATGTGCTGCCAAATGGACCAGCCAGCGGACGACTATTGTAAGTCGATTACAGTGGATCAACTCGCTGCAGGATCTCATGAGGCTTCACTTTTTACATGAAGAGCACACGATCACGTGTCTGCATACATTTACTTGTAAGATTTGTAAACCCAAAACAACCAGACCGATGAGTCTCTTTTCTTTGTGCACGACAGCAATAAAGACCAAATTGTCATGGTCAATGGAGTGTCCATGGACAACGTCTACTCTAACTACACCATTCAGATCCTCAAGTCATGTGGCAAGACTGCAAACATAGTGAGTATTCAGCCAAAACACCCAAATTACTTCCATCTATGATGCATTTCTGCTCACTTGTGTCTGTGACCCTCTCCATTTGTTTCTAGACAGTAAAACGCCCTCGCAAGATTGAGATCCCAGCCACCTCCAAACCGTCTCGGGCCGCCTCCCAGTCCAACCTGCTGGACCAGGACCGTCCAAGACAAACACGACGCTACTCTGATGGCAGCGACAACCGAGATGGCTACCGTGCTCGCAGTTCCTCGCCCAACCGTAACGGGTATGGAAACACACTACCGCTGATGTCGTCGGGTTACAAGAGGCTGCCACGCCAGGACGCTCCAGACAAACCCATCAAAACTACTCTGGTTAAAAAGAAACTCACAGATGGTAAGATATCAGGAACTGGAGAAAGACGAGCAACGAAGAGTTTGTTTGATCTAAAGTACTTGGGGGTGGGGGGGGGGGGGGAATTGCTTCCTTCATTACAGAAATAATGTAGAGCCAGTTTTCACTTGCCATGTTCCCTGAAGTGCTCATCTCTGTCTGGTTTCTTATTATCTTCATCTTTCTGCAGAGTATGGTCTGAAGCTGGGCAGTCAGATCTTTATCAAGCACATGACAGAAACAGGCCTGGCTGCAAGGGAAGGCACACTACAGGAGGGAGACCTTGTTCTCAAGGTGAGAATTTAGCAGACAAATATATATGAAACTGTATTGTACTATATATGTATCGTACATGTTTCTGCGTGTTTTTGTTTTAAAGCTACTAAAGCCTGTAAGCGTTCATAATTCACCAGTTTGTGTACGTCAATTTGTTTCCTTTAAACCAGATCAACGGCATCACAACAGAAAATCTGTCCCTGCTGGAGACCAAGCACCTGGTGGAGAAGAGCAGAGGCAAACTGACCATGACGGTGCTCAGGGACAACCGCAGGTTCCTGGTCCAAATCCCAGAAGTGGAGGACAGCCCCCCCAACAGCGAGGACGACGAGCGCCGAGACACTAGCTCTGAACTCGAGGGTGAGGAAAGGGGGGTGGGTGGGATATAAAATTTGTGTTATGGGCCGAGGTGAGGATGAACAAAACTGATGATAACATGAAAATCATTAAAGATGGAAAATAAGTGAATTCCTGTTCCTCTGTTTCCCATCAGACATTTCAGACATTGACATCCCCTCCCACAGAGTACCTCGTCAACCCACCAGAGAGAAACGGACACGAAGGTACACAGAGCAACGTTTTTGTTGTTGTTGTTGCAGCTGTAGTTGTACACCTATAACCCGGTAGCACCCTGAGATCAAGACAAACTGATTCATTTCAGTGTGTTTGCTGTAAACTCAAAACCTGTCTCACCACTGACATGTTAGTTTCGTTTTCTGTTCACGAGGACATTCATTTAATACATTGTTATTTGTAACTGACATTTACTCAATGCGCCTACGTTTTCTGTCACGAAGCCCATAAATATTTCTGTATGTGTGTAGAGCAAGTAAACAGATTAACACTATAACGATAACAAGTGGCTGTAGTTGCAAGAAACCCTACAAAAGCACTGGAGGGTTATTGTATCCCTTTTTCATGTCCTTTTATCCCAGAACGAGAGCTGAACCACCACCAGCCAAATCTCGGGATTCATCACCTGTGCGCTCCACCTTGTCTCGGCCTCCTGTGAAAACCTACGCCCCTCGCCGACGTCAGTCCCTAAGAGAATTATCCATTTATACCATAGATAGAGATACATATAATTATTGTTGATGACCTGTTCGGTTAGCAAAGATGTGATGTTTCCGTAGCCACTGTCAGTGTCACACTGACCACATGTAGACAATGGGCTAATAAAAACACGAATGATGTTTCTAACTGTTATCGTCCCTTCAGCTCCATCTGATTCTGACTCTGACCACAGCGCCTCTCCTCCTCCTGCCAGGAGAGACAGAGAGAGTCCAGACGTTAGGGACCAGCCCAGCAAATACAAGTCTGTACAATTATTTTATTAAGTTGACAAAATGATGTGTTTTCGATACATACGTAAATAATAATTCTTATTTTTATGGCAATATAACTTCAGAATTTAATTCAGTAGTTTTGTATTTTAAAATGTGTCAGGTCCATATAGAGGGTTTGTTTAACGCTCCTTAAGCCAGAACAGGACATTAAGTGGTTATGTGTTCAACTTTGGAAACATTTAGACTTTGTTGTTTCAGTCTGATTTTCAACTGAATGTTTTATAAATATTATAGTTACTTTCATTGTTATGTAAGATGTGATGATAATAACTGCATTTTTCTCTTTTTGCAGGACACTCTCCGGTGTGTCCACTCTCCCCAACCCCAGATCTGCTCCTGCAGTTCAGAAGTGGACCGCTCCTCGTCCTTCCTCCTCTGCCTCTCAGCCTCGTAGGCCAGTGTCAGAGTCAGACTCTGACCACAGCCATTCTCCTCCTCCACGGACAGAGAATCCCCGTTTCGACAGCAGATACAAGTAAAGACCTATGTGATTATATGATATATGAACTCCCATCATGAAAACAATGATAAAAACAAAATGTACAAGGTGCAAGTGAGTTTATTACAAACCTTTATAACAAAAAACGTAAGATGCTGCCTCAGACACAGCAAAATAGAAATTGGCTATAATAGTTTTGTCCCACCAGATTATTTTCTAGCTTTTTTTTTCTCTTTTTTGTTTTTATCTGCAGGGTTCTCCCTGATATAGCCCATCCAAGCCTGAGAGCCTCCCCCATCACTGTTCGGCAGGAGCCACCAAGAAGGGTCAACTCTCCCGTCAAAGTTGCGCCCCCAGGTCAGTACACACGCGCACACCTGACACCAATCCAGCTTCTACCATCACTCGTTGAGTTTAGTTTAGTTGCAGGTTTGCAGTATTTTTATGGGTTTATACGTTAGATGTAGTGACACATACAGGAGGCATGATAGAGTCAGATAACTTCTGACAGTTAATGTAATTTAAATGAAGATACTTTTCCAAATATATGAAAGAGTCATTTTATGTTTCATGAGAACACATTTGGTTAAAGTATTTTAACATGTCCAAACCAAATGTCATGATAAAAATATTTTTGTTTTGCTACATTTAAATTTTGATGAAGTGGAATTTATCTAAGTGTATTGCTGCTATCTGTCAGATTTGAAACTTGAATGAAATGCAGAAAATATACAACAATGCTTGTCAACTTTGACGGGTTTTTTTTATCTGTAATATTTTTCCTTGTTTTCAGACTCTGACTCAGATGACAGCTCGGCGCCTCCTCAGAGGCAGAGCACCACGTACAGCCAGGACTCTCTCAGCAGATACAGGTACAGATGAAGGTCTTCCCAACCCCCCATCCCCTCCCCGAAACCCAACAAGATCTCATGGACTGGAAACTGAGCTGACTGTGCAAGCCTCTCCAGTTTTTAACTTTAGTTAATCACATGTTTTTATTTAGCCATAAAGTCTAAATTACCCCTTTTATCTTTTGATTTTTATTAAATTTGTGCATTTTGTACCGTTAAAGCATTTTATAGCCTTTGATTTTGCTTGCTTTGTGGTTTATTTGTTTTTTTTGTTTGTTTTGTTTTGTCTGTGTACCAAGTATTTGTTTGTGTTGACATTTTGTTAACCAATGAAATAAAAGTAACTTTCACTGAACATGTCCCTCTCCTGTAAGTGTTCATTACAGAGGACACACATCAATGAAGCAACAATATTTTAATCAAACATCTGTAGAATAGTTTCCCAATTTTTGGATTGGTTCTTGCAAATTATCATTTTTTTATACAGTATGTCTAAAATTCATAGTAACCGTGACGCTAAAAGATCAAGACAAGTAATTCTACTTAATGACTAATATTTGATCAGTCACAAAGCTGTTAAACATCAAAGAGAGAGCTTCCCACAAAGATACTAAGGTGAATATTCAACATTTCAGTCTTACGCTCTCATCAATTATCATATTAGCCACGGGTCCCCCTCTTCAAACATAACTCAGATTTGTTGTCTTCCTCCTCCCTCACTCCCGCCTCCCTCTCTTATCTTCCAGAGTCCTGCCCGAAGTTTCCCTGCAGCCTCAGGTGGCACTGCCACGATGGAGCGCTGCCAGCAACCCCCCTCAGAAAGGTGTGTGTGTGTGCGCAGAAAGTTTCAGCTCAAGTGTCATAGTACCATCATAACTTTGTCAAAATGTATTAAAAAATGTTTTTAAGGACTGAGTCATCTTGATTTTTTTTGGTCAGAAACAAAATGTATTTATTGATCTTCCCAGCTCGCTCAGACTCTGAGTCAGAGGTCAGTTATGCATCAGTTCCTCGTAGGGAGAGTGGAAACTCCAAAACAGTCAACAGCAGATACAGGTGAGAGTCACTTTACATTTTAATGTTGTAAATCCATTGTCTACAACATATCCCAACAGTCAAATCCAAAGCAAAGCTTGATAACCCCATAAAATTACTTTTTCATAACCGTGAATGTCAACTTGTAGGACTAAAAACAAACTTAACTCTGAATTACTTCCCAAGGACCTAAATTTGCTTCGGGCAACACTGTTGACAGTAAACCTCAGTCTGTTGATACTAACCTGAGGAGATGTACAACAACAGAATATGAGTAGTTCATGTGAAATTCCTGTAGTTTGTTAAATATCTGATGATAGTCAACTGAAAATAATACTAGTTAGGAAACAGTAGACTGTCTAAACCTTATTAATCCAGAGATGAATATGTATGTATGTAGATACGCAGACACAAAGTGCTTCATGATGCATAATGTACAAGAACCTTTTGATTCTAACGCATTTGATGAAACAATCCTGTATTTCCCAATTATGTAATTAATTCATTCATTTTTTTTGCTTGTTCAGAAGATAGAAGAGGAAAAATAAGACATGCTTTTATTTTCTTAAAATCCCTGTGCTTCCTTCAGAGTCCTACCTGAGATGAAATCCACTTCAGTAGCTGTGAAGCAGGAGCCTCCTCGCCGTGCCCCATCACCTGTCAGACCACCTCCTGATGGTCAGTTTACTCTCCTGTGCCACACACTCTTTACTTTATGCTCTCCTCCTCTGTCTTGTCATCTCGGTACGTTTTTAAAACACAAATGTCAACATCTCTGCTGTCTCTCCTTTCCCTTGCTCAGATTCCTCAGAGTCAGACCAACTTTCACATCTCAGGAGGTCTGGGAGCTCAGAGCGGGAGGACAACCGTCGCAGGTAAACAGTGATTTTTATTCACTTCATCAAGCAAACATCAAAACATATGATTGTTTGTTTTACACAAATATAACAGATGATGATTCGTCTGCTTCACAGTGTTCCTCGTGCTGCTAATGGACCTGCCACTCACATGTCTGGGGTTTCACTGAAAAGCAACCCACCACTCTACAGTAAGGCTCAAGACGTGATGATGTCAAGTCAACTGACAAATTAAGCTCCAGTTTTGTTAATTATTGATTCACTACATTAGTTGATTGTCACAGTGATTATCAATTACCTGTTTTAGTAATTCACTGAGCAAAATTATTTCATTTCTGCTGATTAACTTGGTGTCACAGGTTACATTATAGATTTATTTAGAGTGATGTAGACAGAATAATCAGATTTCTGTTATAAACTTAATAATAACTTATGCACATATAATTTAGCAACTCAAAAGACTGATTTATTGTTCATTTATATGCTATTAAAATAGAAGTTTTAAAATATTACTTTTAACTTTGTGATTATTTTAGACAGTTTATGGACTAAATAAATATTTATTTGAATAGCTGTAATGATACTGAAATTACTGCCTCACAATTTCCATATCTCTTCCAGCCAAGCCTGCAGAAGAGCCCCTCTACTCCTTACCGCCAGATTCTTACCCATCATCTAATCCAGGGTGAGTAATGTTCAAGTGTTTGTCTGATATTAACCTGTAGTTCTTCTTCTTTAGTTAACTAATTAAACCAAACCTTTCCTGACTCTCTCAGGTACAGCTCAGATGTGCAGACAGTGTCGTTTGTGAAGGAGGGCAGCGTGGGTCTGAGGCTCGTCGGGGGCAACGATGTTGGTATATTTGTGGGTGGAGTTCAGCCAAACAGCCCTGCCTACAACCAGGGGATGAAAGAGGGAGACCAGATCCTGGAGGTGAGATTATGAGATGATATCCAAGCTTGCAGAACTTCAGTTAGTTCCTTATTACTACATACAACTTGAAGGGTTACTTCACCAAAATTCAACTTGCTGCCAATGGTTCTAGTTTGAGGAGTACAGTGGAGTTCAGGATGACAGTGGCAACTTTAATACCACTCAAACTAGATCCATAGGAAGCTGGTTGAAAATCAGCGAAGCTGCCTGTTAACAGTAAAAAAGAGGTCAGGTAAAACAACTAGAAGTGGAAAATCTCAGTTGTTAACCCAATGTCAGCTGATTTTCAAGATTGTCTGGAATGTGCGTCAGTCAGCCAAAAAAATATGACAGATCACCATCAGTCAGCACAGTTTATCTAGTTTCCCCTGAAATGTCACTCGGCTTGTTCAAGCCTCAGAGCAGCTGGAACCGTTGCACATAAACTGATTTGTTTTTCTGTGAATGGAACATGATATTGTAGGTGATAAATGATGAAAATGTGAATCTACTGTGCTCACTGTGACTCTAATCTGCTAGTCAGTTGTTAAAAATAAGCTGAGTGTAAAAACTTGAGATCAAATGTCTTACACTCATTCTGTATAGGTAAATAAAGTGGATTTTGCCCATTACACACGAGAAGAGGCGGCCAACTTCCTCCTGAACATCAAGAGTGGAGAGCAGATCAAAATCTGCACTCAGAACAAGATGGACCGTAGGTTTATCCCTCACATGCTCATTTGATAATTACGGGTAAAGCTACGTCAGTCTGTGAACAAGTTTATAAATCTTTGCCTCTCCTCAGTTTATAAGAAGATCACCAAGTCCAACCTGGCAGACAACTTCTACATCCGCACCCACTTTGACCACGAAGCAGAAGGTCCCATTGGCATGAGCTTCACCAGAGGAGAGGTGTTCAGGGTGATTGATACAATGCACCGTGGGAAGTTGGGCAGCTGGCTGGCCATACGTATGGGAAACAATCTGCATGAGATGGATAAAGGCACCATCCCCAACCAGTCCAGGTCAGGATGAATTGGAAAAATAATTCTTAGTTTCTAGATTAATCAGGAACAGTTCAGTGTTTATATCTGTCATTCATCTTCTGCAGGGCTGAGACACTGGCCAGCATGGAGCAGTCACAGCGAGCCACTGGGGAGAGGCAGGTGACGGGGCCGAGGGCCGAGTTCTGGAAACTACGGGGGCTCAGAGGGAACAAAAAGAACGAAAAGAACCTCCGTCGGAGTCGTGACGACCTGCTACAGCTCACCATTCAGGGCAAATTCCCGGCCTATGAGAGAGTGCTGCTCAGAGAAGGTTTTTTCATCCTCACACACAAATGATGTCAATAAAATCATACCCACTACTAGTTGAACACATTTTAATACTGCTAAATTGTTTCTGCAGCTAATTTCAAACGGCCCATTGTCATCCTGGGTCCTCTTAATGATATTGCCATGGAGAGGCTGGCCAGAGAGATGCCTGATGAATATGAAGTGGCAGGTTGGTTTCTTGTTTTTGCCACTTCTGACCCAATCATCAAGTTTAAAATGGCAAAATTCTTACTAAATAAATCACTTATATTTCAGATCTTATGATTATATTGTTATATTAATATATATGTTTTTGCATTTTGCACTATGACAGAAATGGTTCCTCGCAGTGGAGGAGGAGAGAACACCTCCACAGTTATTAAACTGGATACTGTGAGGAAAATAGCAGAGAAGGTAACAGTCAGAGCTCAAATTAACAAGCAGGAAAAAAGTCACTTTTAAAATCTGCTTCTTTGTTCTTACCCTGTTTCTTCTCCTCTGTTTTCTCTTACCTAGGACAAGCACCCTCTGCTGGACATCACTCCCACTGCAGTGGAGAGGCTGAACTACATCCAGTATCATCCAATGGTGTTGTTCTTGGACCCTCACAGCCGGAAAGACGTCAAGGCGATGAGGCAGAAATACAGCCCTAACTCCAGTAAAAGCTCCAGACGCCTTTATTCACAGGCCGTCAAGCTGAAGAAGCAGTGCAGCCACCTTTTCTCAGGTAATGAACAAAGTCTCTCTGCATGTTATACAGAGTGGAGCAGTTTTTTTTATTGTATTTACCCACTCGTCCCTAGATACAAATGCATTGGTATTAGTTTACGATGTATTCTTTTTGCTAGTAGTTTCACATTAACAATATTTTTCTCCTTATTTTCCCTCCAGCTCGTATTGACCTACAGCCCAGCTCTGATATTTGGTATGAGACTTTGAAGGATAAGATACGCCACCAGCAGTCAAAACCTGTCTGGGTCTCTGAAGTTGCGGTATGATCCACACCTCCTTCTGACACGCACACACACCACACACCTGAACCTGTCACATTTAACCTGATTTGTAAAGTTTTTTTTTAGGTATATGGTCGACTTGGAAGTGATTTATGGTTTTAGAAATCAGGAAATCGCATCAAACCAAAAGGAATCATGAGATATTTTGATCTGAACATTTGCTACACAGCATTCATTGTGACATAGGTAATAAAAAAAACTTGTTAAATTTGTATAAATCTTGCTTCTTCTCTTTCTGTGCAGTTGGAGAGCGGTGGAGAACAGGACCTGGATGCTCTGGACCAAACCCAGTCTGACTACCTCAGCGCTGCTAGTGACCTGGAGGACACTGATGGAGAGGCCTTCACTGATGGAGAGGCCTACACCGACAATGACGAACTTGAAGAAGCTTACACCAACCAAAAAGCACCCAGTGTCCCACGAGCTTTAGCCCGATCATCTGAGCCAGCCACTGGGCACTACAGCCCCACCATGGACCCCGAACCTCAGTTTGACAGAGAAGTCCCACCTTTGTTGCAAGTACCTGAGCCCAAGTCGCCGCGTCGAGACAATTACAGCCCACATCACAGCACTGCTGAGGAGGAGGATCCATCTTATCGCAGTTTTACGGACTCAGACTTCAGCGCTCTTGATGCAGTTGCTCCCACCACACCATCAGATGGACCCCCAGATTTTATAGCCCCCAACCCCTTGACAAGGTACTCTGTGGACGAGCCTTCACATGCTGAGGTGCAACATGCCAGCCCACAACATGCCAGCCCGCAGCATCCCAGCGTGTCTGCTATTGAGGAGAAATTAGAGCAGGTAAATATAATGTTCACATTTAAAGGACTGTACTTAAATACACTAAATTGACAAAATGAATAATTATCATAATCATTTAAGTCATATTTTTATGCAAAAATGTTAAACATTAACTGGCTTTAGGTTCCTAAATGATTTGATGGTTTTGTTGGTCGTCTGTGATCATTAACTGAGTATATTTGGTTTTGGACTGTTGGTCAGGAAAATCAGACAGGTTTAATATGGAAGTTTTATGCTTTAAGAAACTGTGATGGACATTTGCAGAGGCCAAGTCGTTAAGTCCATTATTTTAGCATTTAATCCACAGACTCATTGAATTCCGATTTCTGTAAAGAAACTGTGTTTACATTATCCTATTTTTTCCTATTATTTCCTATTTAAAGGCAGAGAAGTTCCCTTCTCTTAACCAGTAGATATGTAATTTAGTTTGTGCGTCTGTTACAGGCTCGATCAGCAGATTCACCCGCTCAGCCTGAGGAGAAGAAAGGCCCTCAGTTCATCGTGTAAGTGTCTTTTTATCTCTTTAGCTTTCAGACTGTAGTCAGGCTGTGAACTAATTTTGACCCCTTTCTTTTTCTCTACTGTAGGCTAGCACATCATCACCAAGCAGTCCAGTTCAGACGCACACAGATCCAAGGCAGCGACAGCTCTGAGGACGAGGGTGAAGTAGATGATATTGAATGGGGTCCAGCAACAGAACTGTAGATACACGGAGGACTGAAACCCGAGTCGTCTAATGACATTAAAACAATTTCACTCCTCAAGAAACTCTTGTTTTCATGGATTAACTTTGTACTTTTGTACCCAGAAGTTTAATTTGAAGATTTCTGCAGCCTTTCCCAGAAGTCACAATCAAAGTGCCTGATTTCTTTCCTTTTTTATTTAAATACCCTTTGTGAAACAAACCACTTTGCCCTTTGTTACTGCTGATGTATATAGCATATAAAGAAATTCTAGTTTTATTAGAATCACACAGGATTTGTCTCTTTTTGTGGAAATGTGATATATGAAATATTTTAAAACCTTTCTAACTTTTTCTACATTAAACTGTTTTTCTGAATTCAAAATGAGTTTGTTCAGTCATACAAATAAATATGTTTAATATTTACTTTGATTACTGATAATCACTGATGTGAACTGTTAAAGCAGTGTAAACACAGAGTGTGCTAATAAGAAAATACTAAACTGTAAGTGTGCTTATTTCTCAGCTTCCTGGTCTGTATTAACATCTGGGTAAAAGCACTACGTTGCTCATGTTGAGGCTTAATTTTTTTTAACAAATTAGTTTGGTAACATGAACCACTAAAGAACAGCATAAACCAATATTTAAGGTATTTCCACCTAATCCCGAGGCCTCGTTTTAACAGGGGCCCTGTGTCAAATCTGTTCTTAATAACATTAATGTATCAGTTGATGTTATGAAGGTGCATATTCGTAAATAAATGTGTGGGTGCGTGTTCAAGTTATCACAGACTAACATGGGAAGGGCTGTGATTGTGATTAGGGGCCTACAGTGGTTAATTCATACTTCATTCTGTGAAACGTAATTGTTTCATGCCACCACATCAGTTTTCAACGAACAGCACTTCTCTGGTGTTTTGAGCGTGCAGAGGAGCCATATTAAAAGAAGTGTAATTAAAAAAAGATTTATTGTTGCCCTATTAACCAGTCTATTCAAGAATGTATGCAAATCTGAAGTTAATAAGGGCTGTATTTCTACTTTTACAAGCATCTACAGTACCTAATCAAATACCTAATTGTAAAATTAAACCACTGCTGAAGTCACACTGTTGAAGTTTTAATACTGAATCTGTCACATTTAAATGTTCTCAGCATTTTACTTTAAAAATCATCTACAGAAATGCGGTAATTCAAGTTGCAATTCTTTTATCAAGACACTGGTTTGTAAATGTGACCCAGTTAAGCGGTTTATTTTAATATCTTTTCATTTTGTTGTTATTGTTATTTAACCACATCAATTCAGATCAAGTACAGTGGAATGTGATATTTAATTTTAACATGTTCAGTACAAGAGTGGAGTTGCACATAAGCTGCAAGTCGTTTTTTAAAGAGCACAAAATACACCAGCGGCCTGAGCACTGTTTGGTTGCCTATTAATTCACAGTCCTGTACCTCCCTTGCAGGTGAACATGTCAGGATTTTAATTTAATGTGTGGAGCAGGTGCAGAAAGTATGAAAAGAAAAGCTGCAGGTCACATGGTGGAAACACACGTGTGTCAGGATGAACTGATTACTTGGAATTTGCCACTAGGCAACAAGTCATTTGTTTCTGTTTGGTTTGCGTCAGGACGCAGTTAGATCGTATTTTATGTTTGTTTAAAAGTATGAGAAAGTTTGAGTTCTAGTATAAGGCGTTCTTGAGTGTAATACACACGCAAGAAAACGTCCCAGAACTTTGCGTAAAAGTGTGAACTTCACCTAGTGTCTCTCTTCCTCCGCTTGAGGAAACTGAACGTATGCGCAGAGCGGATGCCGGGTGCGCACACACGGTTTGCGGTGAGCTGTCTGTCTCTGCGTCAGTGAGCCTGCGCGGCTCGATGTGCGACAGCAGCAGGAGGAAGACAGACAGACAGTTACCGTGGCTGAAGGTAGGCCTGGATGGCACCGAGCTCCCGCTGAACCCGAGCGGCAGAGCACCCAAGTGGCGAGTCGGGGGGTGGGTGGGGGGGCTGTACGTGAAACTCAAAGAAGCCGGGATGGACGGCAAAGGCACCCTAAAGATGTTCAGGAAGAAACGGGAACTGATCAAGACGCCATCCATCTCGAAGAAGAGCCGAGCAGGAAGCCCCGGGCCACAGAGCGGCGCGTCGTCTGTGAGTAGCGCATCACTTCTGGTCAGCTCAGTGTACTGGTGTGTGTGTGTTTGTGTAGTGTCAGATGACCTTAAGCTGGAGATGACAGTTTACAGAGAGTATTCTGTGTGTATGTGTGCAGTAGACATGAACTTGTCTTTTTTTTTTCTAAGCATTAATATTTGTGACTGGTGTGATCCGGGGGAGAAACTGTGATCTGGCTTTGTGCAACTTGTTGAAAACATTGAGGCGGTGGACACTGGGTTTAATGTGCACAGACTTGTGTGTGTGTGTGTGTGTGTGTGTGTACCTGATTGCACACTGACTCATATCTGGCTCATAGGAAGTATATCTTGTGTGGGGTTTTTTTTTTTTTTACCACTAAAGCAGTGGCAGTCTGCAGAGTGTGTGTCAGTGAATTTTTTTGTGAGATCAGTTTCTAAAGTTGGCTTGTGCTTAGTTAGAATGGGGACACAGCTCTAGGGGGAATGAGCATGCTGAAACG
The DNA here is from genome assembly GCA_032353495.1 of Ctenopoma kingsleyae. Taxonomy (NCBI): domain Eukaryota; kingdom Metazoa; phylum Chordata; class Actinopteri; order Anabantiformes; family Anabantidae; genus Ctenopoma; species Ctenopoma kingsleyae. The sequence goes on along the minus strand of JAUBNQ010000020.1, from coordinate 7,833,658 downwards.
TGGTGGCAAAAGCAGTTACAACCCTTACTCTACGAGTCAGAGAGTTAAGAAGGCCGAGTTGAAAGGCAAAGACAGACTGGATATTCTGCCCAACAAGCACAGCATATGGCTTAAACAGGTAGGTTTGAATATGCATATCGCCTTATGTAGCCAGTCAGTCAGACACTTTTCTGTTTCTGAGCAGAGAGTCGGGCGTTTTGGCACTTGTCAGGCCCAAAAACTGCACCATATTTGGAAAAACATGCTAAAATGCATCATTTCCGTTACATTTTGTCGATGTTTTTTAGGCAGATGAAGGTAAAAAATGAAAGGTAGATTTCCACCTCTGAAAATATCATTGTTCTTATTCTAAACGGAAAATGGCATTTCTGTTATTCTACGCTGTGCTCGATTTGCCACACCCGTCCACAGCTTGGAGCAAGGAAGTATTGCACAACTCAGCACAGGATCTTATGAAAGTCTTCGCATGTGTGTTTACCAACAACAGCGACGCTTATGTGTAACACCACAGCAGTACAGTTGAGTCACTCTGGCGTCCTCATGCTGCATGTTGAGCTAGAACATAAATCATATGATCATGTGGACCTTTCCTGTTCTTTTTCAGCTGTCCATCCTGCAGGAGCAGCCTCGGAAAGATGCTGGCGACATCGCTCTCTCCTCCTCCCCTGCATCATCTTCTTCCTCTTCTGTGCTTACCCCGACCTCCGCCGGGCTCCTGGACCCTTCGGTGTCCTGCCCAGGCACCCCCAGCATCCAGCACAGTAAGATGGCAGCAATGCAAGGTGTGGGCTGCCCGTCTCCTGTGGCCACCCTGAAGAGACCCACTGCACTGAGCAGACACACCAGTGCAGCAGGTGTGGATCAAAAACTTAATAAAATATGTTATAACATAGTCTTATTTATCCATTTCAGCACCTGAGCTTACAAAGGATGCAAAATCTAGAGGATAAGCGTAGTGTATAAAATATTAACATGACCTTCAGAAGTTTAGTAAGCAGATGAAACAAAAACAAAAAGTTTTGATGATTTCATTCAGGGAAGGGAGAGAAAAGCTAATTTAAAGATTTGATGCCAACAAAAAGACTTTCCAGACTTCCCAGGGTTGTTTTTTTGTTTGTCATTAGACTAATCTGGACTAGATTAGTTTTTACTGGACTAGTTGAAACTAAAAGCATCAATTTGATAAAAAAAAAAAAAGTGAAACCTGTCTAAAACACATTTAATTGAGAGCAGTAAATCGTCACATTTGAAGAAACGGATTCACATTTTGTGTAGCAAAAGCGTGAAAACTGTAAACAGAAGGAAGGAGCCTACCTCTGTCAGAAAGTGTCAATCTACCGTTATGTTTCTTAATTAACACGTTATATCCTATTGGCTGAGTCTGAACATAAAACAAAATGTAAAAATGGCTCTTTTTTTTTTTTTGAGGTGCTAGACTGTTTCTTGGTGTGGACTCACTAATCTTTGTGCTAAGCTAACCAAGTATTGCCTTGTAATTAATGGGCCTTTAATGAGAGTGGTATCGATGTCTTCAGCTTCAATTCTCACCAGAAATCAATTAAAGGCATTTCTCAAGCTGTCAAATTTTTCCTTTTAAGAATCTGAAACTGCGAAATGCTGCGTGATATATGATAAATAATGAATGAATTATAAAAATTTTTGTCAAATTTCCGATTAATTCTTTCCTTATCTGGAGGCTACATAGGTACCTTCTTAGCAGTGTGGTCTTTGTCTCCTCAGGACTCCCGCTCCAGTCCTGGGTATTCACTAAAGGCCAGGGGAAAGGAGCTTTGACCCCGACCCCTCCGTCTGAGAGTCCAGAGAGCACAGTCATTGAAGTTGAGGACATCCCGGCCCTGCTGAGGGACGTGGCGCGCTTCGCTGAGGCTGTGGAGAAACTCAAAGATGTGGTGCTGGCTGAAGGTAATGTGCCGCTTCTTTTGCCTACAAACATCTGTCAGCCCACAGAAACCTTCCTCCTGGTTTAAGTCCCAAATATTTACTGTCTCATCTGAATTTGGTTGCTGTCGTGCGAGGTGTGTGGATTTTACAGAAATGTGTTTGAGGACAGTCAAAAGCAGTTGAGTTGGGTTTGAACCGATGGATCACTCTTCTCTAGTGCTGCTTGTTTTCACTGCTGTGGAGACAAAACACAGTTGTGTGCGTGCGTGTGTGTGTGTATATGTGTTCAGTTATGGTATGTCATTTTTGTGTTGGGCCACGTCTTGTGTGCGTACATGTGACTTTATAATATGTTAGTTTTCAGACAGAACAATACTGTTTGGGTTCCCTCTTCCCCTTTTACCTTACACGCTCTAGTCCACTTAGACAACAGCTTACATGACAAGGATGTCAGGAATTGACGGGCAGGTTTTCTTGCATCAGTCGTGTTCTCTGACACGTGTATAGTACTGTGGGGGGATGGGGAGGGGGTTGGAGGAGAAAAAGGGCGGAACTACTCTGCACAAGCAAACGCAACAAGTGGCTCTGAGCTTCCTCCCTCCAAATGAAGGGCTGCGTTTCCGCTGCGCCCACAGAGTCAACCGCAGTCTTGTCTCCTGCAGGAAACCAGCTTCTTGTTTACAGCAGTCTCGTACGCACACTCCTGTGCGATGCAGCAAGGCTTAAAAAGGCAAAACACCTGTAGTTTCCTCATGGAGTCAGTAGCACTGCTTCGGACGTGATGCCACTCACTGAACAAGATCGTCATCAATTTCTTATCAGATTTCTTTCTCCGGTGTCGAAGAATTTTCAGTGTTTCAGATTAAATAAGACTGTTGTGTTTGTGCATATTTCTGTCTGCTGTTATCTTGCTCTGTCATGCTCTGTCATGTTCTCCACCCACAGTGAGCTTTCTAAACAGGAAGCCATGATGGATAGCCTCCGACAGGATGGCTTCGTCCACACTTCTTCCCCCGATAGGTTGGCTGCATCACTATGACGTGACACCACCTCCTCTTAATCAGTAGCACAATCAGAATTTTGGCCTCGTCTCCTCCCTGCTGCCACACAGTTTACTTCAATCTGTAACGTTTAAGTTGAGTGTGTGTAAGTTGGTTTGTTTTTATAATCCACAGAAAGGAGATGTTGCACAGCCCCAGAATTGGTTTCTAATCTTACAAAACAATAGAAAAGACCACATCCTCTCTGGTACAGACAATTGTTATTGACTAACACTCTGACACACTGTCTCAGACAGTGGGACGAGAGAGGACCGGCTACCCTCTGACCTCCTCTGTGAGCAAGTTGTCTTGATTAGAAAAAGGACATACAGAGGAGTATAAGGTTGCAACATCAGACAACTAAAAGGTAGTGAAAATTTTGTGTGTGCGTGCGTGTGTGCGTGTGTGTGTGTGTGTGTGTGTAGGAAATGAGGACGCAGGCTGCAGATTTGCAGTGACATCAAAGCTGAGAAACTGACAACGTGCCTCAACCTGACCTGTCTGACACTGACTTGTTTGTTTATCACAGTCTTAAAGAGGAAGTTTGGGAAATCTGTTTATTGGCTTTCATATTGGGAATTACATGAGAAGATCAATACAGTTCTCATAGGTGAAGCTAGAATCATAAGCCTCTCATTTTATATAAAGAAAAAAACTACTTTGGCAGCACTGAAGATCACTGATTGGTCAAATACCATGAATCATTTGACACACTTTTGAATTTTTAAAAACCTGTTGCACAATGGTTAGTTATTTTTGCTCAGAACAGGGTTTCAGGAGTGATGCACCATCGATGAAGTGCTATGTTGACTGCATCACACATGTTAACTGCTAATTTGTTTAATTTTACGGGGCTTCCCTCAAGGAGTTTTACCCCAGGGGAAGGTTCCTAGACTTACTGTAGTTCCTGGGAAAGAAATGTACCAGGAACTTGACCTTCTCCTTGTCTAAGCACCTCCTCACTTTTCTGCTCATCTAGGTAAAAAGGAGAGTCAGCGACCTGTGGCTCATGAATGTTTGGGGGAGGTCCTGCGTGTGCTGCGTCAGGTCATTAACACATATCCTTTGCTGAACACTGTGGAGATCCTCACTGCTGCTGGCAAGCTTATATCCAAGGTCAAAGGTCAGTCAATGCAGGGAAGACTCCAGCTATGAATGAATACATGAAAACAAATACAAGACGGTTTTAAAAGGGAAATATAAACGTTTCTCTTGGGTTTTTTTTTTTTTTTGTCTTGAAATGTTGAGTCTAGCATTTACTATATCTACAGTTACCATTACAAACCAGAGTGTTAGTACAGTGAGGTGTTATAACACCTCTCTAATACAGAACCAAACATTATCACTTTTAAGAAAGAGGATTTATTGAAGGACTTCTACGTTGATCTTAGCTAGTGTGTAATGGTGAAGATGTGTAGGTTCTTTTGGTCAGCAGTTTATTTCTAACCACAACTGAAACCTGAACACATGCATTGGTTGTGATTTTTCAGGTTTCCACTATGAGTCCTGTAACGAGGCAGACAAAAAGGACTTTGAGAAAGCAATTGAAACCATTGCAGTTGCTTTTAGTGGAAAGTAAGTATCTCATACAAGTTTTACTTTGTCTCATTTTAAAATACCATTAAGGTGAGAAGAAATGCTGTCTGTTACTGCGGTAGTTTCCGGTCTTTCACTAAAGATGGTATTAGTGCCAAAAATATACAGTAGTTGCCAGTCAAGCCATTTATTGTGTCCAGACGAATATCGGCTCTGTTACAGATAGGAAAATCAGATACTGTTAATGCGTACAAAGCGGTCTGTTGTTGGGAATGAGAGAGAGAGAGAAGTGCAGTGATGGTGACACATTTGCATGAGGCAGAGCAGAAAACAGGAAGTGGTTTTTCTTCTACCTTATGACACAAAACCAGAACTTGAAAATGTTGTTCACTACCTGGGTGCTAAATGAACAGAGTGCTGCAAACTGGGGAGAAAAGTCATGAGTTGTCCTGACATATGAACTCATGTTCACTCGATTTGAGATGTTTAGAAGGAACAGAGAAGAGATAAATTACTAAATATTACAACTATGAAATCATCAAATCTGTTTTTCCAAAAGTATTAAATTTTAACCTGAATATTTTTCATCTTAAAAAAAAAAAAAAAAAAAGAGTAAACCCAGAGTAAAGACATTTGTCAGTATGTGTAATGTAGGTATCTTGCACCAACAGTTTATCACATGTCCGTCAGTACCATTTCAGGGTTTAGACATCTGTTAGAGCTTTAGGAGGAAGTGAGCTGGCAGAGACAGTTGAAATCTGCCTGTCGATTCTGTTTCCTCATTCTCTTCTTCGTTTGACACTTTTTCTGTCATGAGATGAAAAACACCAATGTGAACATCGTGCTTTCTTTAGTTTTAGCCTCTATTTTAACATGCATATGAACAGAAATGGAGCTGTAACAAGGATTTTTATTGGGGAGGACAAGGAATTTGTAGAAAAATAAAATAATTACAACCAAGTAATTTCACATATATAATCAGAATGGTGAAAAGATCAAACCTAATAAACCATAAAGTAACGTATCTTGGTTACTCCACAAGGGCCTGGTTTTCTTCCTCTTTTGTTTCTTTCATTTTTAAGTCTATTTGTTAGTTAGCTGTTTTCCACAAATGATAATTATTAAAAAGATAAAATTCTAACATGCCCATATTTGAGCTAATGTAAATGTGCCTCTATTGTTTCCTCAGTGTGTCTGAGCTGTTGATGGGAGAGGTGGACAGCAGTACGCTGCTCTCTCTTCTGCCCACAGAGAAGAGCAGGGTAAGTGAACGTTTATCACAGACTGCCAGTTTTAAAAGTAAGTGCTAGTAGCGCCATCATCTATGTGCAGATGTCTGACGACAGTTTCCTTGGGGTGAAACACGAGGATTGGTGGTTCAGTCTGCTGGCCACATGTCGAGGTGTCCTTGGACAAGATACCAAAATCACTTATTACTCCCATCACCTATGTACAAGTTAGAAATCTTAACACAGAGTTCATCAGCAACTATTTAAAATCTCATGTAGCTCTACATAAATTGATTTCCTCTCCCAGTTTTGAGTTGGGTGTAGAAAAAAAGTCCCTGAGTTGATGACAAGATTTGATCTGTGTCTGTCAGTAATGACTCATTTCTCTGCTGTGTAGTCGATGGAGAACTTGTACACTGGTACAGGCCAGGGAGCAGACGGCAGCCAGTTCAGGAGCGACCTGCATGACATGGGTAGGCAATCAGTCGCTCCTCCACTAACGGAGGCCGCTTACGATGCTTCTGCAGCTCTGTCATTCCATTTACTCTCATTTTATCTTGTTAAAATGCTAGTTTTCTCTTTGTGTTCTCTTTGTCTTCCATTTATGTTAGAAAGTTGAGAGTCGACCTTTATTTAGAGCATGAAACTCAACATTTGTTGACGTCCTCTGCTAATATAAACACTATGGTGCACTGAAATGTTACATACTAAGAGTGGCAGCTAAATTACAGCAGTGAATAAAGTTATCACCAAATAAAACACAAGATACTGGAGTTTACTTGCTTACTGATGAATCAGGTTAATTTTCATCTCACTGATCGTAATCAACACGGGTTTGTTGTCATAGTAACACACTGTGCAGTGACCATTGTTTGTGTGTTGATGCGTAGGACGAGGTGAGGAAGTGGATGTGATCCTCCAGCGCAGTGAGGGAGGGGTGGACTCTGCTTTGCTCTATTCTAAAACCATTTCCAAGTACATGAAGGACCTGATAAGCTACGTGGAGAAGAGAATTTCACTGGGTCAGTGTCAGACCTTAATAATGAGCACATTAAAGACAATCAAATGAAATGATTTATGACAATGCTTTTTTTTTTTAATGTGTGATGCAGAGTTGGTCTTTGGCAACCTGTAATTGCTATTTTTTTAAATCATTTTTATATTGAGATACTGGGATTATATATGGTAAATTCGTCATCATGAGTAGAAAATTAATTATTGCTGCCTCTTAACTGAACCATTGTACTCTTGCAAACACTCTGGCATTGTCCTCTCTATGTTGTTAATTTACTTGTTTCCTCTATTTTAACAGAAACTGAATTCTCCAAAGGCCTTCAGAGATTATACCAGTCCTGCAAACACAACATAACACATGTAATCTTACCCATAACTCACTGTGATAGTGAATGTTAAAAGCTAGAATAAATTAAAATCAATATGATATATATATATATATATATTTTGTCACTCTGTTTTTGCTGACTCAAAATGTCTCTTTTTGTGCTCGTGTTGTTTCCGCCGTCCAGCCCCACATGCCCCTCTTCTCTATCTACTCACTGGCTCTGGAGCAGGACCAGGAGCAGAGTGTGGGGCTGCAGCAGGCCACCACCACCCTGCACAACCAGACATTCATTCTGGTAAACTTTGCTGAAATTTGTTGCCACATGTCCTCTTTACAACCTCTATGCTCTGTTAATTCTTCAGTCAGTCAGCATCTGTTGATAGTAGACTGTTTTGCTCGTGCGTACTTTGCATTAAAAACTTAAACTGTCTTTTTCTTTTTTCTTTTTTTTTTGCAGCCTCTGATGCAGCGCAAGCAGGAGCATGAGAAGAGACGTAAGGAGATCAAGGAACATTGGATTCGAGCTAAAAGAAAACTGGTATAATCTTTCACTCTATACATGTGCACACACATTATGTATCATTACAGTGTTTTATTCATCTCTAAGTAATAATAAGAAATTGAGCAGATCAGATCTTTTTTGGCTTTGATTAGATGGAGTGTGAGGTGAACCTGAGGAAGGCCAAGCAAGCCTACATGGTCCGCTGTGAGGAGTATGAAAAGGCCAAAACAGCAGCCTGCCGAGCTGAGGAGGAGGGAGGAGGATCTACAGCCAAGTCTCTGGAGAAGAAGAAACGAATAGAGGAAGAGGCTCGCAACAAGGTTTTTAGAAACATCTCTGTTATTCTTGTTTTCTAGAAACACAAGGTTGTGTGGATTCCACATTTTTTTTATCTGGCTGTCACAATTTATCCTATCAAATGTAGCAGATTTAAAAAAAAAAATGAAAATACACAAAACGTAAAGGGGAAAAATAATTTGTGTGTGTGCAGGCAGATGAAGCGGAGGCCACCTACCGGACATGCATAGCAGATGCCACAACTCAGCAACTGGAGCTGGAGCACACAAAGGTCACTGTGCTGAGACAGCTGCAGGACGTCATCAAACAGAGCGACCAGACCCTCCGCTCGGTCAGAAGAATTGCAAAAACACATATGTGCACACTGACTGTCAATCCTCATTGCTACGTCAGACACAACTGCTGAATTTTATAATATAACTTCTGTTTGTTGTTTAACCCCAGGCCACCATCTCCTACTACCAACTCATGCACATGCAGACAGTAGCCTTGCCAGTCCACTACCAGACTCTGTGTGAGAGCAGTAAGCTGTACGACCCAGGCCAGCAGTACGCCGCCCACGTCCGAGACCTGCAGCTACCAGAGCAGCCCAATGTTCACTACACATTTGAGTCCTATTCACCCTCCAGCTCATCGTCTGTGTAAGAGATTTAGATGTGTCTCATGTGCTCACGCTACATGTGTAGCTACAGGCAACAGCTGGTTAGCTTAGCTTAGCATAAGAGATTGTAAAGAGGACAGCCAGCCTCGCTCTGTCCAAAGTTGACAAACAGACCTGAATGTTCCTGGAGTCTCATGAATACAAGAGTACAAGAAATCACTGCACCCGCCAGTAAATAGTTCGTCACATGACCCCCTCTAAAAGCACAACCTGTCATATTTAAACTTTGATTTGTGTGGATATGATGTGTTTATTCATGAACATTAGACGTCCCAGTACAGTGGCTAGCTGCTTTCCCATGCTTCAAGCATTTGTGCCAAGTCCGGCTGGTACTGGTTTTAGCTTCATATTTCTTGTACGTATATAAATGATGTCCATCCACCTTTCTAATACTTCGCAGGAAAGCAAATTAATATTTTCTGAAAACTACTCCTCTTGAATAAAAAAAATCACTACATAAATATATTTGCTGGCCTATAATATAATTATAATTTGTTGCAGCCCTAGTCACAGACCCAGGAACGACAGTTTTAACACGGAGCCGACGAGCCACTCAGACAGTCCTGTGACCAGTGCAGATACACCAGCTGCAGACAACAAGGAAGCAGAGGTTCAACGCAAGAGTAAGTGATGCGTGTGTGCTGTAGTTCTGTAAAGATAATTATCACATAATATTGGTGATTTAAATGGTGTTTTTTTTTGTTTTGTGTTGTTCGTAAATACTTCTTGTATTCTTGTCATGTTGCTGTTCCCAGGGCAGGGTCACAAATCATGGGGTTCAACGGTGAGTGATGACAGCGTTGTAGGAGATGGAGGCTTAGAATCTCCTACTGCCAGCTCAGGTAAGCAAGAAACAGATTCACAGCAACATGAACCAGCAAAGCTCATTTATCAATAATGATAAAGAAGAAATTAAGTGTCTTTTTTTTTTTGGTTAAACCTTCTTGAAAGCACATAAAATGTCTTAGAAAACATATTTAACCTGTATATTTATTGTAGGCGACATCAGTAAAATTGCTCGGACAGCATCCACTGGAACAATGTCATCCAATGAGGATGCAGATGAGAAAGATGGGAACGTAGCCTCATTTGAATCTCCAAGTAAGATCTTCATCTGGCTATTTAATGACAAGTTGGCTATAAATCTTGTGTGGGTTTTCTGGAGTGCCTGCATCTGTGTCCCTCTCTCCAGATATTAACGGCATGGATCCTGACGTCGTGTCAACCAGACAGTTCCGTAACATCGGTCTGTCCAAAGCAGCTCAGACCCACCGGCTGAGGAAGTTGCGGACTCCTGCAAAGTGTCGCGAGTGTGACAGCTATGTTTACTTCCAGGGGGCTGAGTGTGAAGAGGTGAGCTCTTCATCCTGTGTTTTAATAGTCACTTACTTCTCTGGAAGCATTTCTGTGAATTTGGTTCATTAGGTTACCATTTTATTCTCTGCCTTCAGTGTTTCCTGGCTTGTCACAAACGCTGCTTAGAGACTCTGGCCATCCAGTGTGGCCATAAGAAGCTGCAAGGCCGTCTGCAGTTGTTTGGCAGGGAGTTCACCCAGGTAGCCAGCTGTGCCAGCGATGGCATCCCCTTTATCATCACCAAGTGCATTTCTGAGATAGAGAGACGGGCGCTGAAGATGAAGGTGAGAATGTGCATTTGTTAAAGTGCTGAATCTTTGCCCTCTGCCACAGAGAAGAAGTCTAAACCTTCTGGTGTAAACCACTACTTCCTTCTTGCAGGGCATCTACAGGGTGAATGGGGTGAAGACTCGTGTTGAGAAACTGTGCCAGGCCTTTGAGAATGGCAAGGAGCTTGTCGAACTGTCCCAGTGTTCACCACACGACATTAGCAATGTCCTCAAGCTTTACCTCAGACAGGTACACAGCATGCTAAAGCTACCTATGGACCAAGCTAACAGGGATCCTTTAAATAAATAATACATTTAACCCCACTTATTCAAGGTTAAAATGAAGATCTGTCAAATTTAACATCCATGTATTTATCAGTATGTACAGTTGTTCTTTTCAAGATTTCAACCTCAAAAGGACACTTGATTGGATAGACTTTAAGAATTATTAATCCCTGGTTAAATATAATTACTAAAAGCTCTTGTGATCCTCCATACTTTAGAAGTTGTGTTCATGCTCAGTCAGCCGCTGTAACACAGTTTTTGTTTTATCTTTCACAACAAGCTGCCAGAACCTATCATGCCTTTCCGCCTGTACAACTGCCTGATGGGTTTGGCCAAGGAGAGTCTACAAAGTGACGCAGAAACACCAGAGGCAGAGGAGGCCGAGTCAAACAGTGTTAACCCAGCAGTGGCCAGAGGGCCGGAGCTGGCGGATCTGGGCCCTGAAACTGACCCAGAAGTCCTGGTCCTGGTGGACAAGTTGAAAGAGCTTCTTAAGGAGCTTCCCAAAGCTAACCTCGCTACGCTGCGCTACATCATTCGTCACCTTCGGAAGTCAGTATTTTAAAACGAAACTTCAAGAAAATAAAAGTTCAGGTTCTGTTTAATTGTTCAAAGTGCAAAATTTCATCCTTGACCCTTCAACTGCCTTCGTCTTCAGGATTGCAGAGCTGGAGGAGGATAACAAGATGAGTCCCAGCAACTTGGGCATTGTGTTTGGGCCCTCTCTGATGCGTCCTCGCCCAAGTGGGGCCACGATTTCCCTGTCTTCTCTGGTGGATTACCCCCACCAAGCCCGCATTGTGGAGGCCTTAATAGTCTTCTATTCATCCATCTTCCAGTCTAAAACCTCTCAGTCCCATAAAACCAATCGCACTGCTTCCACCTCCACTCAGCAGGTAACGTAGGTCTCTGTGCGTACCGAGGGTGGATATTCATCTCTCACGTTATGTATTTATAGCAGACGGTATGTCTTACATTTTATAGTAATTAGTAATTTCGCACAAAACTCTTATAATATTAGGGGTTGCTAGAGTTTGTTATAGAGCTTGTTATAGGTCCATGTAATGTGAAATACTGAAGGCAGTAAATGAGTGAATGCACTAATGAATGTGTGTGTTACCCGTTTTATGGTCCTGTAGATTTGTACTCTCATTTTTCCTTTCCATGCTATTATATCATTAATTTAACTCTGACCTGGGTACACTTCTATGTAAGAAATGCTCATATTAATTGGTTTTATTAATCCCCATTGGAAAATTCTTGTGTGGACTGGAAGCTACATTTAAGGCACCAAGGGTTTGGGGTTCTGTCTTCTGGCCAATGGGAACCAGGAGCCACCCTGATGCTGTAATCCATAAACACCTGCTAACCAGTTGTTGTAACTGATCCATAGTTACTTTTTGTCCTCTGACTCTAGGTTTAGTTGTACAAGCCTCCAATCCTTGACATATAAATACATTTATAAATGTTAAAAACTTACCAGTTAATCTTTAAATACAAAGATTTATCTTTTTTAAGTTGAAGATATGGGTCTGAAAAGAAATTAAAGGTGCCAATAATATGACCATGAATAAAAGCTGGTGTAACTTTCCCTAGAAAGGCAAGAAGCAAGCAACACTAAAATGTCAAATCATCCATTTCCTTATCCAGACTTATGAGCTACAGTTGTGATTCAGTTAAACTCACCGTTTCCTTCCTGGTTTACGTTTTGCATTTCATAGCCAAACCAAATGAACACTTGATGACAGTCTCTTCATTTTCTCCCTCTCCTGGTTTAGGGTAGTATTGCAGATGATAAGATAGGGAGCCCTGCTGATGGAGAGGATGACGGAGGCAGTAAACCAGACTCTGATAAGATGGAAGAGGGATGTGGTATGTGTTCATAAAAACAATTTGCATCTGTTTTGAATTGAACAACTTCCCCTTAATTCTTGTAGCTTCTGTTCAGTTACAATTGTTTTAAAGTAGGTGGAATACACCTTTATTTCTCATGTAGTAATCTCTAAAATTTGGTCTCAGTGTTTAGCAGTAGTTACCCCTGTCTGACTTGGCCTCTTCATCTCAATACAGAGAGTTCTTTGGGGTCACTGGGCTCCAGCGAACAGCTCCCAGACTCTGACTCAGAACTGGATGAAAGTGGCCAGAGAACGGCACATACCCACTGCCTGATGAAGCAGGAGAGCGAGGTGAGCATGGACGATGATCAGCTGAGCTACAGGGACAGCCTGGACCTGTCCACACATGCAACCCATACCGACCCAGAGCAAGATGCGGATCAGGACCAAGACAACCAAGGAGTGGAGCCTCCCGCTCTGCCAGACAGCGGGCCCCCAGATGACGACACAGGGGCAGAGCAGGATCTGAGTGTTTCTCTGGCCGAGCTCAATGTGAACCAGTCCAACAACAACAACAACGACTACCCCTATTGCCCTAGTTTAAGTCTGCCAGGCCTTCCACTGGCACGTCTGTCTGGGAAGAAATTACCTCTGACCAGAAACAGGGACAGTGAGCCTGAATTTGTCTGACATCAGTATCAAATTGTGTGTGTGTGAGAAATCTGTGAGATTAGTTTGAGTGATCTGGTTTGATCTGGTTTTTATGCATTAAAATCCAGGTACGCCTAAAACTGAGAGGGTTATTTTAGCATGTACATCAAAATCAAAGTTTTTTTTCTATAGTTTTCAGCTGTATTGATCTATCCTCGCAGTGAAACCTCTTCATGCTTACTGCTGTTTGATGCTATTTCTGTCATTTTGACAGGACGTTTGACTCCAGTGATTATAAATTCACATTGGTCATGTTTCTATTTTATGTGTTTTAGTCATTGCTCTTAAAATCCTTGGTAAAAAGGTGGAAAGCAAGTCACATCAGTATGTGTGCAATGCAAAAATGTTCTAAACAAATTATCTTTAACGTGCTGCTGGTTTTATTTCAGCATAAAAACAATTTAAATTACATTTAGCAGTTTCTTATAAATGTTGCCTATTTTGCTCTTTTTATGAATGTTTCGTCTGTTATAATAAAAATTCAATTATTTTAAAATGTTTTGTTCATCTATAATCATGTTTCGACATTCTGAATTTTATCTAAACATGAGCAGGAACAATATCTAAATGACTGTCATTTCCACTGTTATTTTCTCTGACAGCTGCATTCACTTCTGCAACTGGGCTGTGCCCAGATTACAATGTCCTACATTGTGGGTTGTAACTTTAAATTGTGGTGTGACACAGTATAAGCAGGTCACTTCTAAAAGCTTTGGTCTACAGAAGCAAAAGCATGGCTTTCAAAAGAAAAAAGAAGGTAAGCATCTAAAACAACAACCTAGATAGAATTAAGTCCTGCTTTATGTTTAAATTTATTTTTGACCTGTACATAAAATGTGATTTTATGTAAAATGAGTCATCTTAAGGAAACAATCTGATTATATTTGAAAACATTTTACAAAATCTTTAATTACAAGAAATATTCAAACTTAAACAAAGGTCAACACTGGAAGGAAAATCTGCAGGTAAGTAATGAAAGATGGAACGATGCTTGTCCTCCTAAACGCTGATTCAGCAGAATATCTGGAAAACAAAACAAAGTTATTTTGAAAAATCTATTCAGTACTAGTCCAAGCTTACTTGCTAGTTTTGGCTGTTATGACTGACCGTGCCTGTACAGAGTGTTTGCTTTTACATCTAACTTTCAGGCAGGACAACTTGTGTAATACCTTTTTATTTTTTTTATTTTATTATATGTGCAATGTGTCGTGACTTTATGTAAATCCTGGGAAAAGCCCAATTTCAGTCTACAGTCGTGGCCAAAAGTTTTGAGAATGACACAAATATTAGTATTATATTAGTGCTATTATAAGAACTTAAGCAG
>JAUBNQ010000020.1:7751897-7770378 GCA_032353495.1 Ctenopoma kingsleyae | reverse complement strand
GTGCCCACTGATGAGGCTCGAGCCTTTGCAGGTAAATCATTAGGAAAATGCCAAATGATAATTCAGGTGCGCTCATCATTCTTTTTACTTACAGATAACTGACTTGAATGATGCAGTATAGCTGATGACTTGTTTAACACTGTCTGAAGACTTGGTTTCCCTATCCACTGGATTGAATTATGTCATTTTCCAAAAACACAAAAGTTAGACGGGGGAAAAACTGGAATTTGTAAAATGAATGTAAAATTTTTTAAAAATGGTGTAATGTTTAAAGCAATTTGATGTTTTTCTCATTCTCAGAAAAGAACACACTGTCATTTATTGAAACCTCAGCCCTGGACTCCACTAATGTAGAAGAGGCCTTTAAAAATATTCTCACAGGTAGGAAAATGGAAAAATGTTGATAATGTGCAGCTTGTTGCAACTCTCTTTGGAAATGTTATTTACTTAAATCACTACTATTTTCTCTCTCAGAAATCTACCGTATTGTATCTCAGAAGCAAATATCGGACAGATCTGCACACGATGACTCTCCAGGAAACAATGTAGTGGACATAAGCGTTCCCCCAACCATGGACGGGCAGAGGGGAAACAAACTCCCTTGCTGCCAAAGCCTGTGACTCTTTTATTTTCTTTTCCTGTTTGACTTTTTGTCAGCTTTTCTTCTTGTCAATCAGTCATGCTGCTGTCAACACCATACTCTCGGAAGTCTCTCATCAAAGACTCTTACTGTTGACATTCCTTTCTGCTGGTTTCTTCTTTGTTTATTTTTTTTCCCTCCTATGATTTCAGAAAATCCTCAGTCTTTTATAACTTAACGCCCTCATAATGGCCTCAGGAGGGAGGAGGTATTTAGCTGTTATGAAGTTGATCTTTAAGCTTTTATCCTTTTTAATTGTCTACTCTGCGTGGTCCTATTGACCTGCTCCTTTTGACGGGACAGTGAGGGATCCATAGACGCTTTTATCAATATTCCAAGTATTTTCTGCTCTCCTCCTTTTCTCAACCTGCAGTGATACAGACTTGATCTGCTACAGCCAAATCTCAAATTGATTTCTGGTTGACCTGCTTCTGTCTATCATGCAGTACGGGTGTAGAACAGGAGATGAGAAGAAGGTATCTCTGGAGCTTTGATGCATACTCAGTCTGCAGTTTTTAGAGCCTCTTTAATTTTAATTGTCCCCTCTGAGCTCTGTGTCCACTGTGGCATGAAATTAGCATGAGCCAGGGACCACAGTGACTGAGACTATCCGACTTAATATGGGCAAGTGTGAAACAGTGTTTTTATATGTGTGTGTTTGTGTGTCTTAATCTTCATGCACAAAGATACCAAAGGAGATGGATGCAATCACTATCAGTTTTGATTTTTCTCATTTAAGTGTTCAGAGCTTCTAATATTGCAGATCATTGCTGTGTTTTGCAAACCAATCCTGGCTTTTTTTTGTGTATTACATTATAACATAAATATTGGTATGAGTAATAGTGAAAGACTTATGAAATGATAGCATCAGACTGGAATAAGTCCAATGTTTAGTTCCACTATTAAGACAAACTCTTTGCACTTTTGTCCAACAATTTCATCGGAACAAATCACCTTGCATTTTAAAAATCACTCGATATTATTATCAAGTGACATGTTGCTTGAAGGGAAATAATGTTGGTTAAAACAACAAAAATGGGCCATATGTGGTTTCCTCTCATGTGCTCGAGCAAACTTTGCAGTCATTTCAAGGTGATATCTGTTAACGGGAATGGATAAAGATGCTTGTGACCTGAGAAAATGTCAGCAGAAATCTCACTAATTAAAAAAAAACTTTCACTCAAGCCACAAACGGTTGTTAGCTGGGAAAGTGGAACTGAAAATCAGAAATGCAAATTGTGTATATGGCTGACAGAAATTACAGTTTTCACCTGTCTGGTAAAATGGTTTCATGTGTGATTGATTTGTGTCTCTTGTTTTCATAAAAAAAACAAAAAAAAAAATCAGCAGATGTAATCTTGTCTTGCTACCAGTTATACGGAAAATACAGAGGCATAAATAACTAAATAATAATAATAAACCTAATAACCTAATCTAAATGACCATATAGCAGACAGACTTGTTTTGGATACATTATTTGGTCTGTGTTTGCTGTTGTAGTGTCAGTACAGATAGGCTTTTTACCACTACTTAATATGAATAAAAACTATGTTACTATGTAAAATTAATTTGCATATTGCCTGTTCAAAGTAAACTAGCATAGGCAACATTTTCGATAATAGCTTAAATAGGTTTCGGACAATTATTATTAACTACAATCAATAATTAATCTTCATTCTGCAGCAGTAAGAGCAGTGTAAACAAACAGCGTGTACAGTTTTCTAAAAGCTGTCTTTAAATGAGTAAGAGACGCCTCGGCGACATGTGCAGTGACTTGTTTTCAGTTTATCACCGCACTGGAAATATTACACGTATTTTGTGTTTTCTTGTGTTGCGCATGTGGTGTTTTTTTCGCTCAGAGCCCCTCCCTTCAGAAAGCTGTTGCTTTTCACAATCACATTTGATCTGGTCCGGATTGTGTCTGGCACTCGTCTCTACCCTGGGCGCTCACCTCGGAGGCAGACAGCTGGTGATGAGCCTCGGGGGTATATTTAAAGCCCCGGGGAAGCGGAAGCCCGAGCTGCTGTGTGTTATCAGCTGTGAGCTGCTAGCTAGTGAGTGACATATCGTTAGCTAGCTAGTAGTGCTGCTGGTGGTTCACACGCAGACAAGAGAAACATGAGAAGTGAAAGCAATGCGAGGTTGTTAGGGCGGTAATGCCTGCAGCCGAAACATTAAAACATCCCTGAGAAGACGACACGGGGTGAGTAGACTTGTTTTCCCTACATTTTTACACCAGGAGGACGGCTAGCAGCTCACCGTAGCTACTGACAGCTAGCAGACAGCACCGCTGTGACGGCACCACGTTCATGTGCTGGACAATGAAACTGGACAGCACAGTGATATTGATATTCAGTTGTTATATTATTATTATTATTATTATTATTGTGACAGCCGGTGTTTGTCCTGATTATGTACAACTGCATCATTGCTATACACAGCCAATTTATGCCGTAACCCATTTGCAGCATAGTGTTATAAACCAATGAAACTGTAAAACCCTCTGTTCCAGACAATAGTCTGGCTCCGAGCTGTAACATCTGGCTGCAGCTGTGCGATCTTTGCTGCTTTGAGTCGAAGAGAAAATTTACAAACGATTACAACGACATAGATTTGTTAGAGAACATTTCAGGGCATAATGTAGCTGCACTCACTTACAGCTGAATGTCCATCAGTAGTTTTATTATTAAATTAGAGATAAAATCACAAGCATTTATGTTTTTGATCTATTTTGGCTCTTGTTTCATTTTTATCACCGTGCTTGCACGAACCACAAGCTTTCAAAGACTCATTCAGTAATAACTTCATAGATTTTGTTGCCAGTTTTGAGGCGACTCTTTTGTTTATCTGGGTCAGGGATTGTGTTTCTTAATCGCGCAGCATCAGTGTGTATAAATAATAACCACGTAATAATACAGTAACAGTTTGCTATCGATTATAATGAATTAATGTTCATCTGACCTGTGGCAAAGTTGATGTTCAGGCTTTTTGCAATCCTAGGTAACCTCCTCACAAGGGTTTTTTTATCATCATATATTTATTCATATATACTTATGTATACACATACCATGCATATGATATTTGAAATTTGCTGGAAACAGCTACAGCTAAAGAACAGCATATTTAACATACTGTAACAGACATAATGCTAAAAGTTCATATTCTTCAAAATCAGCATATGATTAAAATAAGCAGAAATGTAACATTAAACAAATTCTAGTTGAAATGTGAGAAATTTTGAAACATCGGTTCTTAGACACTATCAACATAGTGTTAGTAATTATTGCATTACTGTTTTTGTTGATCAGATTAGATCAGATGTTATTTTATCTAATGCCTGTAATTACCAGTCTCCTTAATCACAGTGAGGCTTTACATGATTCGAGTGTAAATTCTTGTATTAATTATTCATAGTCCGATAGACACAAAATCCCATAAACTAACACAAGAATTTCTGCACCATCTGCCATGTTAAACCTGTTTAAAAACAACACTGCATTGACAGTGTTGACTACAAAGGATCATATAAGGACTGTGTAATGTTGTGGTCTAACCCTGATGCACTGAACTATAATTTGAGAGCTAAGTCTATGTATAACAACAACCCAGTATTTATCCATAACCACCAGACTCATTTGTGTACCTCATAATTCCTTAAAAGTAAAGTACCAAGCTCAGTGTGCAACATTTTAAGAAATACCTATGTACAAATCAGACTATTTTCAGAACTTGTTTTTCATTTTATTAACCCTATTGTGTCATCACATTGTAAACACCACACTCAAAAAAATCAACTTATAATTGATTTGTTACTGTACACAAAATAACGCACTTTTCCACAATGAACTACAGGCTGTAGCTTCCTGCCTTATCTTTAGTGAGGGGTTATCTGAGAGGAGACAGCTGTTTATCAGTCTGCTGCACGTTACATTCAGTGTCACTGACGAACACACATGCGTTTATAATGGATTAGCAGCTGCTTTCGGCAAACTGGCCCACCTCCAAACGGACAGCTTTCTTGTAAATGACAAAATGTCAATGTTGATAATTTTAGTTACTGTCACATGGCAGGAAATTAAAGGGACATGATGCAGCACACTTTAAAAATGAATTCTGTCATAACATACAGCAAGTATGTATACAAGTATACAAAGAATTTGACTGAAACTGCAAAATGATTATTACACAAAAGAGTAGCAACACCACAAAAGGTAAAGGTGTAAAAGTCATGCTGTCCTCTTAAGTACAAGAGAATAAAAATGCACCCAAAGTACTCCTTATGTAGGAAGGCCCATTCACTAATTGTACATATTGTATTACAGAATTATGCAGAGGTGGTAGAAATACACAAACTACTCAAGTAAAAGTGTTAGTAATTGCCTTAAAAATTACACCCCTAAGTATAAGTAACACTTAATATTCTTCACTTAATTTGAAGTACTGAGCACATGCTCTGAAATTTACTTTAAGTACAACAGTACTACTACTGCACTAATAAACCAGTAGGTTTTCAGTGGCACATTAGTTTGTAAGTAGTGTGGTACTTTGTATGCTGTTTTATAGCTTGAAAATAATCTGTAAAGTAACTAAAGTTGTAAAATAAATGGATTAGAGTGAAAACTATAATTTTTGAAGTGTAAAGTGGAAAAGTATGTAAAAATGTAATAGAATAAAATGTGAGTTAAAAAAATATAATATTCTAATACATTTATATGAAAACAGTAATTTTCCAACTGTCTCTTTCTCTGTTTGTAGAAACCAACCATACCCAGCTTCCTGGGTCGAACTTTGCCTCTGATCCTTTACACTCCAGCTCCGTCTCTACAGTCGGTGTGTGGCTGCTGTAACCATGACGACAGGCGGGTGTTGCCACCTGCCCGGCTCACTGTGCGACTGTGCCAGTAGCACGGACCTGTGGAAGAGCGTGGAGGAAGCAGGTGGTGACGGGTGCCACGCGCTCTACGTCACCCAGGTCACGGCCATAGATGGACGATTGCTGTCCTCTGTGCTCAAACCCGTTGGCACACAAAGGTAAAGCGTATCTTTGTACGTGTGGGCTAAGTTAACGTCAACATCAATGTGCAGCTACTGGCTCTTTAGTCATTATATACTGTAGATATTTCTAACTTTATTTACTCTTTTCTTTGAGGTTCACTTTTAACTTCCTGTCCTCATTTTTAAATGTTATTGTATATTTATCCTAAAAATAAAAGGTATATTTTGCTGTAAATAGAGTATAGTGTTTTCGTTTTAAGTAATGAATGACAAAATAGAAAACACAGTTGTAATGCTATAAAACATGTCTTCATATAAATAAGAATTGTTGCAGATACAGGACATTAATATATGCTTTTACAACACAGTGATCTGTGTGCAGCTTGTGATCGCGTGTAGTTACACCTGTAGTTGTCTAAAAACATTATTCTGATTTTATTTTGTCGTCAGTGATGGTCCCATTTGCCGTATTTGCCATGAAGGGGGCAGCAGTGAGGGTCTGCTGTCCCCCTGCGACTGCACAGGAACCCTGGGCGCAGTGCACAAGAGCTGCTTGGAGAAGTGGTTGTCATCTTCCAACACCAGCTACTGTGAGCTCTGCCACACAGAGTTCAGCATCGAGCGCCGCCCAAGGCCTCTGACAGAGGTAACAAAGGTCAATGCTTTTTGCCTTGTCTGCATAAGTCTTTCTTCTCATCATCATTTGTTCTCCTTGGTTGTGCTGCTGTTTGTGAATGTGTTGTAGCTCCCTTACATCTCACCTTTCTGCTGCTTCTGCTTGCTTGCTTTTTATCAACAATGTCTTTTCCGTTCTTGATTGACTGAAGGTTTCTTTCTCGCTCTCTTCTTTGTTTCTTTTTTTTGTACATTTCCCTTCTTTTCTATCTGTTGTACTTTCTGTCGTCCACTTCTTACTCCACAGTGGTTACGGGACCCCGGCCCTCGAAATGAGAAGAGAACACTATTCTGTGACATGGTATGTTTCCTGTTTATCACGCCCCTAGCAGCCATTTCAGGCTGGCTATGTCTGAGGGGTGCTCAGGACCATCTTCAGCTGGGGAGCTGGCTGCAGGCTGTGGGCCTTATAGCCCTCACCATTGCCCTCTTCACCATCTACGTCCTGTGGACACTGGTAAAAATAAATAAAATATATAGCATATTGGACTGTTTGTTTATTGAAATATAACTATTGCATTGAGTTTAAGATATGTGCTGGCTAATTTGCTGTAACCATCATTTTAAGGGCGTATTTGTGTCCTTTCAGAGTGTTGGAGGTGAATGTATTATCACTGACCTCCTGTTGTCTCTGCAGGTGTCTTTCCGCTACCATTGTCAGCTGTACTCTGAGTGGAGAAGAACAAATCAGAAAGTACGTCTCCTCATTCCTGAAGCCATGGAGTCTAACTCTTCCCAGCATTCTTTGCTCTCTACCAAACTGATGAAGAAGTCTGCCAATGAGAGTATAGTATGAGACCAGGTGGAGGTGGTCGATGATAATGGTGTCTTGATAATGTGTGCCGGGGCTGATATTCAATGCATCATTCCTGCCAGCAAGACTGTACAGAAACACTTCTGGGCCTTTTTCTGTTTGTGTTTTTTTTCTTCTTCCCTGATGGTACTTTTATTTTTCTCCACATTGCATTTTTTAAATCTGTCCATCCCTGGATGCAGAAATAATGCAAAGGCACTGGAGAACGGACTGGTACGTGGAGGTGTGCAGAGACTAAGATGTGGGAAAACAAGCTAACCTGTTGAGCGAACTGTGAATTGTTATGATTATTCTGTTTATTTCAACAATGATCAATGAGCCACATATGAGTGCAGAGTGAAACAGGATGATTCATTGCTGTGCTGGAAGTGTTCACACTGCACGGCACATGAGCATGCACTTACCTACAGGCCTTGCATAATCTGCAGATTTGAGAAACTATTTCTTTTTTAATTATTGCACAACCCCGTATTACTCTGAAAGGGAAGAATGAGAAGCTTAGACCTCGATTACATTACATTTCACCATCCAGATGCTGGTGTGCTGTCTGAGATAAAGCATTAATTTTCGCTCATCTTTCGAGATTTTTTTTTTCTGCATTGTTTTTCACATCTCAACAGATGGCACCATAGATGCATAGAATTTGCTAAAGCAGAGATTGTGCAATAAAACACTGTGGACATAGAGGTCTTCACAGTAGAGACCTCCACCAACATGCACAGTATGCATGCAAGCACTGTTAATAGTTGTTTTTTTACTGTTAGTGTTGTAAAATCATTTTTAAACCACTTAAGAATGAACCAATTTACTAATCCTACTGAAGTAGGGTTTAACAGTGTCCTCGTAGAGGTTCTTTATATTTGTATAGATCAATAGGAAATGTGTGTGTTTACCATCACATGTCCACAAGCATTGTTTGGTGGTTGATGGATAAAAACATCTTTTAATGACCTGTTTAAGTAATTAATTATTAATTTTTAGTTTTATTTCTTTAACAATATGCATTTCTTTTTGTGTGTGGTTTCCGTGATTAGGAATGTACAGAAACTTACTGCATTAAAGTCGTGGTCACACTTTAGTGCTTTTGCCAGTCTAACGTGAACTTTACATTATGCAAGCACCACCAAGGCCAAATCAAACTTTTAAGCTTTCTTTAGTCTTTTCTTTAAAGCACATAAGTAGATATTCATGTTCTTGTCTCTTTCAGTCTGTAGGTCCTACAGGCAATATGAGGGGTGGAGAGCCTTTTACCTGCCTGTGCAGGGACTCACATGCTCTTCTAAGTTAATTTTCTGTCCCTCAACGTGTTGTGATGTTACTGACCAGACTGTACTAGTACTGACTTTGTACTGACTGAGAGAAATAGAGGAAATTCACTTCTCTCGTGTAGATAGTACTGTCTACAGACGTTTGGTGCAGTTTATCATGAAGTTATTTGTGGCTGTTAATCAACCAGTTAGAGGTGATCTTGGGGCTTGGAGAGGCATAACATGGTCCACTTTTGATCATGGTTGAATTTTTTTAGTCCACTTAATTTGGCTTATGAGAGACGGTTAACTGCAGCTGTTGACATGGAAAGAAACTTGAAGATGAAAAGATGAAAACTTTTAGTATTAAGAACAATGTTAAAACCGATTTAATTTAAAAGGCCATAGGCTCAAACACACTGGCCTAAGATTACGCAACTGTTTTTTGTGGGTGATGCAGGTGTTGTACTGAGAACTCGGTATTATTGTGCATAATGTCTTAGTTATGTTTCATTTTTAGGTGTGCAATTACCATAACTAGGCAGAAAAGAAAGAAGTGGGGCTTAAAATTGAACATGATTGGTCTAATTGGGTATTAATTAACTAAATAACAAAATTTTTATTGTAAGATAATCATTTGTTTTTGAATCAAATTCAAAAGCAAAATATGGAGTCAGTTTTTAGAAGTCAGCCCAGATAGCAGAGTGTGGCTTGTAATGCCACTTGAGTTACAGGGTGCATCTCTGTAGTGTTGAGTGGGTAACTAACACCAACCAAATGGCTTTAGTGTTGAGCAACCATCTGTTTTTTGAAATGTATGTCTGTCAGTGTGGCATCACCAACGGCTGTAAAGTTATTTCTTCACCCCCGTCCTCTGATCTGTACTAATGTCACACTTTGGTACATTCAGCTCATAGTAGGTTGTCCCACATACTGCCCCAGTTAATCATTGTTTGTGTTTTTAACTGATCTCAGAACAAAGGATTATGTCCTGCAATACTGCAATGCACCCGCAGGCTTGTCTGCCTTACAAGCTTACTGTGCTTACTGTTTGTCACAAACAGTGTTGGGACCTGTCGGGCATTGAATCGATGTAAATGGATGCAGTAATTTAAAGGTCCTTGAACTGATTGTTTGTTTGCTGTTGCCTACAAATGATGTCACCGTGCTCCTTCTTTAGTTACTGCCTATTCATGTCAACATTATGAAAGCTACATGAAACAGATTCTCATATCTCCAAAGACTTTTTTAATGTTGGAACACTTTAACCATAATTTGATAGTTACTTGTTACAGCTTCTACAATCAATTGTAGAATATACAATTGTTTTCTTTTATGCTTATTACATAAATGACCAGTTACTTACATTGTGTTGTCTTTTTCAGACTCTTCTTCAATATTGACATTTTTATATATTACAGTGTTTATTGTGTGCTGTGGGGAAATAAAAAAATGATACTGGTACCTTTAATCAGCCAAGAATCGTTTGCAAAGCAATTAAAACATGTTGATAAATTGCTGGTGACTATTGATTTGGATCATTTGTTTTGTTATTTAGTTGGTTAATATGTAAATGATAAAAAATGTTTTCTGTAGTCTGTTCTGTAGATGTGATGAAGTTTATTTAGGCAGTGTAGTTCATGAACATTACAGTATAGATGCTATGATACTGCTGTTTACACATCATCCTCTTAGCCCAAAGAGGATGAGATGACGTTACTGTAAGTCTGTTTTTGACCACGGCTCTATGTACACATTAGTAACACAATAATCCTGATGGAAAAACAACTGCTGATGTCGAGTTTCACAGCTGGATCTGTGGAGTGTCACAGAATCACCTCACCCACTGAGGTTTCCAAACATAAGCAGCTTAGTTAGAAAAACACGAGTTGAAAAATCTTCCCTACACAGTTAACAGATATTCAGTCTATGCCCTCCA
The DNA here is from genome assembly GCA_032353495.1 of Ctenopoma kingsleyae. NCBI lineage: Eukaryota > Metazoa > Chordata > Actinopteri > Anabantiformes > Anabantidae > Ctenopoma > Ctenopoma kingsleyae. The sequence continues at coordinate 7,760,068 of JAUBNQ010000020.1, read as the reverse complement.
TGAAGGAAGGAAAACACATTAGTTTATCTCCCCTATCTACTCGCATATTTCACCCTCAGCCACAGATACTGTAGATATTCTGATTCACTGTTACCCCAGAGAAGTGAAAACCTTTATATACGATACAATAACCTTAACTTTGGCGTCCTAATATTGCCACTTAATGAAAAAATTACAAGTAGTCTAGTAGTGAAGAAATATCTTTTTCAATAGTAGCAGTTCAGCTCCAGTCTAAGTACATTTGGTATTCATAATCTTTAAGTACATTTATTGAACAACCAAATGTAGTAAAAGTATGAAAAATAAAAGTTTATTATGTAATATGGATTCAATATAAGTATTTACACAGTGAAAGTTAATATCTGTAGATACTCACAGTGCATGTGTTGTGCTTTCCAGCAACTTATTGGACTAAACCAAATTTGAGAGCATTTTCAAGATGGACACATGCAACACAAAACTTTAAATCAAGACTTTTATTGTAAATTTATACAGTTGTTATTTTGAAAGTAAAACAATGACAACTGAAGCCAAATATACTTCAATAAATACATAGTGAGGGTATTTTTGGCATGATAACTGATGTAAGAGGGAAGTACTGTCAAACGCATAATACTGTTTCACCAGGTTGGAGTAACTGTCTGTAGTTTATTTACACAGCACCATCTAATGGTAACCACTGAAATTTCACAACCTCCCTGTGCGTGACAGTATTTCAGTAGAGTTCAAACAACTTCACAGGTTTTGTTTGGACAGCGCCTCGTTCCTGCATTGCAGGAACCTTCACATTGACTCCATTAGTGACTCGACTGACCAAGACATAAAGGCTTCGTGTTTTCTTTCATGGCAGAAGAGAAGAGCACAAGTGAGTTCAAAGGTATTCTGTGAAAGGAAGAAAAATCAAGGCTAGAGCGATGAGGGAGCTGGCCGCGAGCAGAGCTACGGAACAGAAAGTGCACAGGCGATGTGATGTCAAGTTGGATGTGGAGGGGGGGACAAGAGTCGTGGGACTGAGTGTCACAGGCTTTGGCAGCACTGGAGTTTGTTGCCCTTCAGCCCGTCAGTGGTTGGTGGGACACTTATGTCCACAACATTGTTGCCTGGAGACTCATCATGTGCCGATCTATCCGCTATCTGCTTCTGTGACACGATGCGATAGATTTCTGCAGAGGGAAGTTCAATAATCATTATCATTATCAACTTTTTAACAGGAAAACATTCTAATTTGTAGGAAAAGAAAATGATGCAGCCCGATTTAAAATGAAGCTGTGTGTTTCATATCAATGTACAAACACTGCCAGATGTTTTCACATTCTAAGTCAATTTCCAATGAATCCTTGTGTCCTACTTGAATCCTAAGACGCTTCAGACATCTGTTCTGACAAACTACATCTGCCAAATAAATGGTTGCTTTTCATTTTTTTAAAAAGTGCACAGAATTAAATTTTTATAATTAGAGTAAACAATTTGTTAATTATACTCCTGTACTTTAAATACACAAAATGACAAAGTTTGTTCCTAATTACAAATTTAAACTTGAAATCATTTTGCTTATTTGTTCCTCTAACTGTTCTAGTTGAATACCTGTTTTTAAATTATGCATATGCAATACAAAGGTCGTCAGAGATTTCTGTGTATCTTACACAAGCTACTGTGCCGACTCTTTGTTTTCCTACCTGTTAAAATGTTCTTGAAGGCTTCTTCTACGTTAGTTGAGTCTAATGCGGATGTCTCAATAAATGAGAGAGTGTTCTTTTCTAATGTGGGAAGAGAAATAAGAAACATTATAAACATATATAATATATTTCATTGATGTGTGGAGTTGTTAGTCTCGCTTAATTATGTTCCTCCCACCACAGCCCTTCATGTGATTTACCTGCAAAGGCTCGAGCCTCGTCAGTGGGCACAGCCCTGAGGTGGCGGAGGTCACTTTTGTTTCCAACCAGCATGATGACAATGTTGTTGTCAGCGTGGTCCCTCAGCTCCTTCAGCCAGCGCTCAACATTCTCATAGGTCAGGTGCTTGGCAATGTCGTAAACGAGGAGAGCCCCGACTGCACCGCGGTAATAACTGGTGACAGCAGAGCAATGAGCACAACAAATTTGTGTTTTTACTTATGCAATATTAGCATGAATATACACTTCTTAAAAACAGACTCTCACGCTGAGGTGATTGCTCTGTAGCGCTCCTGTCCAGCTGTGTCCCAGATTTGAGCCTTTATTGTCTTGTTGTCCACCTGGATGCTTCGAGTGGCAAACTCCACCCCGATGGTGCTCTTGCTCTCTAGGTTGAACTCATTTCTTGTGAAACGAGAAAGCAGGTTACTCTTCCCCACTCCAGAATCTCCAATTAGTACAACTACAAAAGAAAAGGGGGAAAAAAAAGCCTGATTTCAGATTTCAAGTGTTCTAGCAGTTATTTTGCAATAATGTGTGCTCACTTTTTTTTTTTTTACTCAATTTCCATTCTCACATCTCATATATTGCTACTACAGCTATTGATCCACTCTTTAAAACATACATAAGTTACATAAAAATCCACATTTACCTAACTGGATGATTTTCAACTGCAGATTTACACATACTGATATAATACTGACAAAACATATCAAACAACTATAATTATATGTTACAAAGATGTACCATGCTTTAATTGCCTCCTTTGTCTAAGTGAAAGTGTTGAGTGGCCTATTTTATCAGACTTTGCCCTGTTGGGAGTCTGCCAGGAAGAAGCTGTTAAAAACCTGCTCTCTGGGAAATCTGACTCAACAACTTCTCAAGGCCTCTTGTTCCTGTTGTTGTCATCAGCATTAATTGAAGTCATTTCTAGCAGCACACTATATCCAGAGCTTCAGTTCTACTGTGCTTTCTCTACTAATAGGATGTCCCAATAACTCCTTAAAAAGCATCCAGTTAATCCTAAATCATGCAGTTCTGACTGGATTTCTTAAATTTTTTTGATACAACTTACAGTCAGAGTTGGCTCAGGTAACTCTCAGACATCTTTTAGTTATGCTGGTATAGACTTGTCCCTTTCTATAATGATCTCCACTCCTCTTTTTTTTTTCCCCCTTCAGTGGTTTGGCATTAAAGGTAATGTGCAGTAAGGCAATGTCTCTCATGTTAAGTACAGTGCTACTAAAGCTTGTTTTTAAATCAGTCTTAGAAACAGCACTGCATCTTTTAAGATCTAATACAACAGAGCAGGAGAACTTGTAGGTTCTATCAGGTGATCCATATCACAGCAGATAACTAATAACCAATAAGCTCATCCATACTAAATAATAAATCCACAGACATAGCAGTTTCCTCTTAATTAGTTTAATATGGAGTGAGTTTCCTCCCTCATACGACAGACTCAGACCAGACAACTAAACCACTAGAGAAATTCTTTTTTTCCTTTTCCATTAAATGTGTCTGAGTTCATGAGACTAGCTGAATTAATGAGTCACTGTTGGTGCTCGTGTTTGGATACTTACGTCAACTTCTCTTCGATTACAAGAAGTTGCAGTTAATTATTGCAAAAGTCACTGCTCCACCCGTTTGACTAACGTTAGCTACTAGCTTGCAGGGCTAACTCAACATCCGCCCTACTTTTCGGGAAAACCGTGTAAAGGCAAAAAAAACACAGACTGTGGCAAACCTGGGCACAAACAAAAACAGTAACATTCTCTAAGTAACAGTAAATGTGGCGTTGATTTAAAAAGACATGACTGAAAAGCCGCTAATGTTCTAGCTAAGATAACAGCCTAGCTAGCTACAGTTAGCCTCCAGCTGATAGCAACCTGAGCACTGACGTTAGCACAGCCAGCAGGCAAGCTAACATTAGCTTAGCCCGTTTCTGTGCTAGATTATGACACAAGAATGTCCACAAGCAGTTTCTCTTCCACCTACCTTTGAATAAAAAGTCATATTCGTCATCTCTGTTTCCCATTGTTTGATAGAATCACCTCTCAGAGATTGCGGTTATGACAGAAGATAATTTCCCTGTCCCAACAGGGTGCTGTGCCAAGATAACAGGAGACAATGCGTAAGAAGAGCAGAGCCGCGGAGAGACAGGGTTACGTTAACGCCACACGGTCACGTGACTGGCCGGCAGCCTCAGGTGGCCTACAATAAGTTATGGCGTAATCGTGTAATACATTCACAATCATTACACCCGTTTGATTTGAGTCAGTGTCTTTAAAGTTACACACGGGGAATGAAGGTCATCATAATATTACAACTACAAAAATGTATGATTCAGGATAAAGCTTCCTAGGACGGATGAGCAGCCAAATGGATCTAAGTCAGTGGTACCAAAGCTCTTTCTCAAACTCTGCCCTACCCACTGCTGATTACCTGGATCAGGTGTATCTTACAGCTCCTGACAGACTGAACACACCTGATCCAGGTAATCAGCAGTGGGTAGGGCAGGGATTGCTGGTAAACAAGCAGGGCAGAGGGACCTGAAGACTGAGCTTGGGAACCACCTATCTAAGTTATATAACAGGCTGTCTAATTATCTTACAACTAATCTCTCTAGTCTTCATATCTTGCCCAGTACACACAGCTACCCTATCAGTCAGTGTAAAATAATAGTGGCAATTAACACCTCATAAATATTACTACTGAAGGACTACTTCCAAGATCAAGAAGACGTTTTGATGCTTTACTAAATGAACATGTGCCAGAAGTCCTAAAAGTTCAATAGGTGAAATAAAAACAAAAGCTCACTCATTTACATTTCCATCTCCATAACACCTGAGCATTGATGAAAACCATGCAATGCAGTAAAAAGCCCAAGATTAAGATTAAGCACTTAATTAGATTTTGAGCTACGTTTGTTCAGTCAAACTATATTTCTACTATGTTATGATTTATTTGCCAATAAAAAATAAATATGTCATGACTGGGGTGCTGTAAAGTGTACCTGCACATTCATAAATTAGATATTATGACGCACTATACCACCCACAATCACATCGTCTGTGCCATTATACTAACCCACATTCGAGCTCCTCTGATAGACATTGCAGTTATGGCCAGGAAGGTGTGGTGGAGAGCTTGAGGTTGTTTGCACAGCAGCAGCCTGCACTGGAGAAACCAGCGTTAAAAGATATAAACTACGTGTTTTAAAAACCGTAAGAGATACTGAAGAGATTTCTGTATCTCAAATGCAACTTGATCTAACAGACTCCTTAAATAAGCTGCTGATAACTTTTCTCACACAGTCACACACAGCAGATTTTTAAAATGAAAAAAGTCCTGCCTTAAAACTCCTGCCTCATAAAATGCTGTTTTCGGATAACCATGACCTGGACAACTGAAAATCTTCAAACCCCTGACTCTTTCATGATTCATGACTCAAAAAAAACATCTGCTGCAAAAATATATGTTGCTTCATATGAGATTTACTCATGTAAATGAAATATTTAGGCAGCAAACATATCTGTCTGTTGTACTGACTGGAGAGATTAATCAGCATAGCATCAACACTGACAACAAATTCCTCCACATCCAGCAGAGCCACGATCTCTACCTCATGCCATAAATCCTTCATTTCAGCCTCCCCACTCATTCACCTGTACTATAATCTACAAACTTTAAAGTCAAATATATAGTGATAGTTGTGGTTTTATTTTGATCTTCGTTATTCACACTCATCCAGTGAGATTCCAAAAAATATCTGCAGGCGAGAAATACATTGATTTAAAAAGTGTTGTGGAGAAATCACTTGACAGGCTGATAACATGTAGGATAGTGATTTCCGAACAGGTGATTTCCGTCCTACGTCAGAGGCACCAGTGAAGAAGCCACGCCCCCCGAGGGACAAGTCGACTTGAAGGTAGAAACAAGTTCCCTCTCCACGTCGAGGAAGTTTAGTCCGAACAAACAGAAGCACCTGATACATACAGTGGGAATAGTGCAGTGGATTAACAGTGAACTTCTACAGTCGTGATGGCGAAGCGAGCGGGGCGACAGAGGAACCAGCTGCCGACGTGTTACTATGAAGGATACCTGGAGAAGAGGTCGTTCAAAGATAAGGTGGGTTATTGAGAAGGAGGGTGAAGACTTGTTTTTGTTTTTCCGTGAAAATGTGGAGACGACCTGCAAAAGCCTTCAGACTATTGCGAGTCATGCTCTACTTTTTTGCTAGAGTTTCTGTATATAGTTTTTTTGTCATTTGTCACATTGGTCATAGAAATACACTGACGTCAAAAGTTAGGGCTCATTTAGAAATGCCATTGTTTATGAAACATATATGTGTCAGTTTCTCAGAATTAGATTATTTTTGTAGCTAGAAAAGTATTTTTTAAAATGGAACATCTACACATGTGCACAGAGTAGTCCTTTGTTCCAGTGGCACCTTGTGTTTGTCAGTGTAAAAGGCTAAATGATCATTAGGAAATCGTTTTTTCAATTATGTTAGCACATCTTAAAACTGTTTTTATGATTAAAGAAGCAGTAAAATTGTCCTTATTTAGACTAGTTGAGTATGTGGAGCATCAGCGATTGTGGTTTTGATTACACAGTCAAAATGATAAGAAACAAAGAAAAAATCTAAACATTTGGTGGTGGTAAATTGGGAGATTTTACCAGGGCAAAGGGGATCTTGAAAAAGCAAAGCATAAAACAACAGGGCAGTGGCTCAAAGCACGTCTCAAAACAATTAAAGAACCCTATAGGAAGAAGCAGGCAGCTGGTACTGGCTGTAACAGAGTGGTCAGCACTGTCACAGCATCTCAACCCTACTGAGCTGTGTGGGAGCAGTGTGACTGTCCAGCTTGTCTGAGGTGTTTTTAGGAAGCCTGGGGTGAAACCTCTTCAGATCCCCCCCAACAAACTGATAACTAGAATGCCCAAGATCTGCAAGACTGTGATTTCTACAAATGGAGGAAGCAAAGTTTGAAGGAAACGATCATTATTTGAGTTAAAAATCGCTATATGTAACGTTGCTGTATTTATTCAAACTGCATGGGCTCAATCTCAAAGCTATTCGATTATGCTTATCGTTAATTATTGTGCCTATTATTAAATACTGAAAAATAACCATCAGTAATTTTCAAAGCTCAAGGTGATGTGTGCACATTTCTTGTTTTGGCAGCACAGCACTGCAAACATTACAGAACCTAAAGAGTCAAATTAACATCCCGTCAGATGAAGAACAGCAGCGAATCCTCTCATTTGAGACACTGGAACTAGAAATGTGTTTTTGCTTGAAAAAAATTACTGTGATTGATTAGTGGTCGATTGATTAATTAGTCAAAGTAGCTGCAGAATGTTTTTCTGTCAGCTGATGCACTGACAAATCACTTCATCACTTTACGTCCGTTTACATTTGAAATGTTTGCTGGTGATGTTGACAGTAGCTGTCTCTGTGTACGTGCCTATGAGAGAGAAGAAAATGATTGGTGCTTAAGTGATGTGCAGAAAATACTATTTTGTTGTTTGCTTTTAAATTCATATTATATTTATTTATATTCAGATGCATTACATGTGTATTAGCTTTTACCCACTGTAGCAAAACTTCACTTTATTGACATTCTTAATACTTTATTAACACTTTACGCACAGCTACAGACAGAACAATCAGACAACACAAGTATTTCTGTGGGTGCTTGTGGCAGCTTGCCATCTTGTAGTTCCTGGTAAGTCATGTGGACTTTGGCTATCAGTTTATCAGCAGATTGTGAGCAATACCATCACTTATCCCCAACTAGTCTGACTGCCTGTCTTCTCTTTGTGCTATAAAGATTAGAACAAGCCAGAGGCTGAGAGAAAAGTAAAGATGTAAACTGGCTGGGCAGGCTCTGCAAATAATAAATCCTGTCGGTTGTACTGTCAAGCTCTCACTGATAAGAGACTGTACTGAGCACTGAGCTAAAGGCATGTGAAATCACATGTGAAACATTTTACCTGGGACACTTCAGACTGCAAACCTGTTTGACAGTTCAGTATTTGTTTAGCTAAAGCTGTGAACCCAAACTCTAATTCATGCAAAACTCACACTCCTACACACAAATTAACCTGGTGACGTACAACACCTAACATGCACCAGATTCCTCTAAGGTAAAACCATTTCCAGATTAAATGTTTTTAGTATCACTCATTAATCTGTTGTGGTTACAAGCAGTTGAATCATCAAGTTACTGACACAGATTGCGTATGTCCTACTTATAGGATTTCCTT
>JAUBNQ010000020.1:7721800-7750047 GCA_032353495.1 Ctenopoma kingsleyae | reverse complement strand
TACATCTACCCACACCCCTCCCCTGCCTTTGTTTCACTTAATGAGCCTATTCAAGGCAGGTGTGAGGTGAAACCAACATGGAGGATAAATTTGTCACTAACCAACTTCCCTCAGACCAATGAAGCGATTTGGATGAATTGTGAAATGTTTAAACCTTGCAAGAAAGAAGTCCAGTTTGCTATGACTTTATGGGTCATTTCCATCTAATCTAAAGCAGTGCACTGACCAACAGACCCTTTAAACGTTGCCATCCCTAGAGCCACCACTAGCATGGCCAAAAAAAACCCTTCATGTCAACCCTTATTTTACTGGATATGCTGTACTCTACATGCTTCAATTCAGTATTGTCTTTTTCTCTTTGCTTCTGTGCAGCCCACCGTAGCTTGGGGTTCAGGTGATTTCTCACACTGTCCCAGCAAGATCTCTTTACCTTGATCATTATCAAATCTGTAATAATTATAATTGTTTTGTTGTGCAGTTTCTTCAGTGGTGCGGACTGTTGAACCAGTAACGGTTGAAGAAGAGTGTTTTTATCTTAATGACACATGTAAGTATACATACTTCTGCCATTCAGTCCATCTCTCATTTCTGTCATTACTTCTGTCTTTACAAAGACAAACGGGTTTAACTTGACTATTGCTAACATCTGTGTCCAAACAGTGGAAGAGAAAGCAGAACACACAGAGGATTTCTCAGCTGTTCCACGACCACGTACGTTCTTCCATCTCAGAGTTATAATGATGCACAAAACACCTTTTACTTGCTGCATGACTAAAATCACTGCTTATGTCTTTTAGAAGTAGAGAAGAAAGCTCCAAAGACGGCAATCATGCCTCCAACTGCTGCTCCTCGAAGATTGGCCCCTACTACATCAACCTCCTCTACTAACTCCTCCGTAAACAGTTATCCAAAGATAGGAACCCACATAGACCCTGTGAGACAGAGTAAGTCCACATCTTTAGCTTCTTTAGGTTAATATTTTTTCTGTTGGTCATTTACTTTACTGCCATAATACTAAAGCTGATTTTTGGATTCGCTCTAGTTCCTCTTGCAGCAATAACAGAGCTGAAACTAAAGTTGGTAAAAAAGACAAAGAGTCAAGAGGAACTTCTCCTGGTGTAAGCGTTTCGAAGTCATCACCATCTGTGGAAATGTGTCACAACAGCTGACAGAGCTACTGCCCGGTCTGCCCCCTGCAAGATGAACCAATGTGGCTTTATAAGCTCCTCCTCCTCATCGACTGACTGTCAGCAGTGAAGTGTCTCTGAAGATTAACACTTTATTGATTCACCCTTTTTGGACACTCATTAGCAGATGAATAGACTGTAAAGAGGGGTGTACATGTCACATTATCTATGTTTCCTTTGTAGATTTTGCACATTTTCCAAATCAGATTGTATGAGATTTTCTTAGCCATTGTTTTTATGTGTAACCAGATCTTACATTTTTATTTATATATATATGTTTTTTTTGACATCATAGATGTGTATTATGATTTATTGTACACAGTGTATCACTGCCTCTTTTTCTAGTGAAGTGAAGCCTTAATGAAAGTGAGAAGGAAATATTTTACTCTATACCATACAATTACTCTACCTCCTGTATGTGAATATATTGTCGAGTATATTTTTTTGCAACTTAAAACTTGTGTCATTCTGGAAACGCGAAGAAACTTTTAGTATGTGCCATACAGTTGCTGGAAGTTTTATGGTGTTCTGACCTGCTACGTTTCCTGATATTTGCCTTTTTTTATACAACTGAATGTATTTTAACTTTTATTTCTTGCAGAAGCAGGAATCTGTGAACAAAGTGCTCTCACTCCTTTATTACCTCAATGACTGATACATTATAGTGGAAAAATGAACCTATTTACAATAAATTGTGAGCATGTGAAATAAAGTTAACATAATTCTCAGCTGGATGCTTCTTTAAAGCATTTGCAGGCTACAATTATTCTGAAAATGCATACAGACAGAGCAACATAGAACAGCAAGACCGTTACCGTGTAGAACATATGACATGGGATGCTACTTAGGGGTTGGGTGGTGCAAATAAAGACTTTATAAAGTTTATCACTTTTCTCATCCAGGTGGACCACAGACTGGGCCTTACATAATACAATGAGTTAGCTGAGTGGCTAGGTATTTGTTATATTTGGACTAGAAATAGCCCACTACTAATAACAGGATCTCTCTGCAGCAAATAAAGTAGTGTTATCAAGTATAGACACAAACATACTGTACAAACAGGCATTAAGGTGCAGTCAGGTGAATAAAATGTATTTCATATCTGAAGGCTCTATAACTTCACTACAAGGGTTTAAAACTCCCTCTAACTTCCTGTACAGACTCGCCTCAGGAAGCTAAATGACCCAGATGCTTGCACGCAAAATGGATGACCTGACCACAAAGTGATATGTAGTCTGCATGCCTTGGCAAAAATTTAGATACAACAAACCTAATATGTTATATACGTCTTATGATCCATTAGTTGCTGGCAAAGTAGAGTTTAATAAATCCTGAATCAGTAATGAACTACATTCTATTGTCTATTGTTAACATTGTCAAGAAGCAGGCTGTTATTTTGGTTACACAGGTTGGTTGATGAGTAGAGGCAGACTGAGTAGGTGATAATTACCACTAAACTACAACCAAGTTATACTGACACTGACACAATACATTGCTTTAAATTGAAATAGATCATTTCTTGCAGGGAAATATTAGCGTGTTGTGACAGATTGATTTGTCCTGTTTGGAAATGAGAAGGCACAGGGAGAGAGCGGACAGGACAGGGCTTAACCTCGCACCTGCAGCTGGCTGCACAACAGTACGCCTGACGGTTTTGGTGATGGAAAGGAAGGAAGGGCAGCGGCCAGCGCTAAATGTTTGCTCTAGCAGCAGTGGTGCTAAATTAATGTGTAGAGAGAGGAAAACTAGTAAGACTACCTAACTTGTCCCAAGCAACAATTGCCACAGTCTTACATCTGAAGAATTCTGTCACTGAAAGAGCGCAGATGACACACTTGTTCCCAAAACAATTTTTGCTGTCATGCAACACAGACATGAGGAACAGTCTAAACCATCATACACCAGTGATGTAACTCTTCCATGATATGGCTTTGACTGCAGTCGGGGCAGAGATGTCCTTCGGTGATGAGTGCGGCCAGGCTGAGCTGGCAGACGTCCAGCTGGCTGAGGGGATGGATCTAGGTGAGACTGGCGTTGGAGCTGCTGGTGCCACTGTTCTTCCTCTGGCCGCTTTGCACCACACTGGGAACCTGCCGGCCCGTCACTACTGAGAAACTGCCGTTCCACACCTGCAGGGGGCAGCACATCGACAGCCAGTTTGAGAATGAAAAGCTCAAAGAACATCAGACCGTACTTCTAGATAAAAGATTTTAAATAAACACGTCTCACCATGAAAGCTGGTATAACTGGCTGCTGGAACTTAGTTTTGAAGGTGTGCATCAGCTGCTTAGTTTTGGCATTGTAGAAAGACAGAACACCTGGACAGAGCAAACAAGCACAGACGCAAATAAAAGTTGATCTATCGATCTATGTAATCAGAAAATAGCAAAAAATGCAGATAGCAAACAGAGAGTGCTGTTTTAATCAAACATATTCAAATATACAATGACATAAAACAAAAAAACAAAAAACGTTTCGTTAGTAATATTTTATCTGTTGTTTAATTTGTATTGTTTTGACTACAACTTTTTATGCTGCCATGTTGGCTGGCTCCCTCGGTATGGGTTTCTAACATGACTGGTGTATAAAGAGAAAAACTCAGTTTTTGTACAGAGTCACTTTACACAGACATCTAACACTGAATATAGACAAAGAAAACCCCTTTAAAGTCAAAATGTTACCTCATCAGCATTTTTAAGCGTTACTGCTTTGCACAGAGCTACTACTGAACATATGAAGCTTTCTTCAATTATTTTTTTCTGCATTTTTATCTGTTTACCTTCATCATAGTTGATGTAGACTCCTATACTGTTTGGTATTGGACAGTCCAGTGTTCGAGCCTTGTTGTTGTGCTTGGCTGTGAGGCTCTGCTGCAGCCAGTTGTTCAGATGGATGCACCAGGAAGCGCTGCTTTTTCCCAACTGGTCAAATCGTCCGAGGCTGCGCAGGGCTATGCCCACAGCGAAGGCCTTGCTCTCCTTGTCGAACTTCACCTCCCAGTAATGCTGGCCAGCATCTATCATGGTGTCAGCTGTCATGAAACATATAAAAACATAATACATTTCAGTACAGTTGTTGCATTCTGATGCTAGTTTAACTGGGTAGCTAAATAATAATAAAGGCTAATAGGCTAGATGACTTTTTATGCATTGTGAGTGTATGAGGGCTTTTACTTTTGTTTGACTTAACCATAAAAAAACTATATTTGTGCCTTGATTTCTGTTACCGGTATGTTTTCTTACCCAGCACTGTGTAGGACTCTGCTGTAAACCTGTCTCTACCTGGACGGGCTGTGGGAGCTCTCTTAGGAGACATCAGGGCTGACCTAATTACATTGAAGACACATGAGAAAGACTCTTAAATATCAATCTTTCTGATATGTGTCCAGAAAAAACAGTTTTGTTTTCAGGCTCCTGAAAAAAAAAAAAAGAAAAAAAAAATCAGGTTCAAAATTATTTTACATTAATACAAACCTAGCCGGGGAGTGCATTGGGGAGTTGGTTCGGTTTTTCTCCTTGCGGATGTCCTGTATCTTTCCTCCACTACTGTCCCACTCCACACTCAAGTCGTCAATCTTCAGGTTCTGGTGGGCCGAAGAAGCGTCCAGTTTGAAGGTGAAGGCTATAAAATATTTATATTCATATTTAAATAACAAAACACCTTTACAAACACACTATTAAACCATTTTAAATAGTATTTTCTTACTAATTAATAGACCTGCTCTGTGTTCTCACCGTGGGTTTCTAGTGTAACTGGCTCAGAGAACTCTCCTGCCACGGCCTTGTTGCACGCCCTCACTCTGAACGTCATGTAGCGTGTGTCAAAGCGTAGAGCTGAGAATAAAAAAAAACAAACAAATATCCTTTATGAGTCAGCTTCAAAGTGCTGACAACAAATACCAAACATCTTCTCACAACCGTCCTCCCCACCTGTTATCGTGTGCTCCATCTCTCGTATGCCTTCCACCACCATCCAGGGGTAGTCCTCCCTGATGCGCGGCGGACCCTCATGGTTTGTGCGTCGATGTTCTAGTATGTAGTGGTCGATCTTGTTGTCAGCCTCCGGCAAGGTCCAAACTACAGTCACCGTGTTATCACACACCTGGCACTCTGAGACCTGGATCTCTGGAGTGGCAGGAACTGAATGTATGAGAGAAGAAAGAATTTTAAATCCTACTCGAAACTACACAGTGCATCCATTTAGACCCATCCTTTTGCTCCCTTTTCTGTTGTGCTTAGATGTTTATGTGAAAAACTGAACGCATGAAATAATGAACAATCTGCATTGTTGGCTTTTTGAAGCTGGGAGTAGAAGAATTTAAAACCAACGTCACAGCAAGATTAGCACAAGGTTAACATGTTACCGCTACTCAAGCTGCTGTGGTTAGTTGATGTGTCTAGCATTGATTTGGAGTCATTTTTTTAGCATTTTAGTCTTATTTTAGTCTCTAACCGTTTCTGGTGGGAAATATCAGACTCTTTAGCGGCTTCACCTTTCTTCACCAGCTACCTCGCTAACTTTGTTCGTTTGCTGTTTGCTCTCAAGCAGGTGCTGTATGGGGGCTTGATCAAAGCTTTTTCGCTCAACACGGGATGCTCGCAACGAGGTCGAGCTCTTCAATAAATGCGTGGGCTGTGAAACCACACCGGGCTCCTTAAAGGGGTTAAGAAGCCAAACTCACACCTGCACAGTTAGGTGACAACTCTCAGTTGTGCCATTGCTTTAAGTGTCCCTGTTCACATTACATGAAGGCAGTGTACACTTTAGTACATAAAATACTGATAAGTGGAGAATGTGAAAGCCAGTCTGACAGCCAGCCTGTTTGACATTCAATCATAGTTTTACTGTGATTAGAAACAAATCCCAAGACTGTCTTTAACCAAGACATTCAGATGCCTATGCATGTGTGTGGTTACTGATTCAATATCTTACTCTTTGAGTTTCGGATGGCACAACATAGTCCATTTATTTAAATACAAATAGTATAAATTTTAAAAGTGAAGTGGAATGGACTCATAGTTTTTATAGAATATATAATTTATCATCACTGAAGTACTGATTTGCAAATAGCATTTTAGTTCCAACTTTGACTTTGCAAATAGTCAAAGTTGGGGTACGTTATGTGCTTCCAGGCAGATCAGTGTTTAACAGTGTAAAAGCCCCAGTCTCATACAGACAGTTCTGGATATACCTTGGTCCACTGGCTTTACAGCCTTCATCATGAAATAATAAAGTGTAAAGCACATTGCTGTACTGTAATTATAAAAATCTAAACACATTTATAGTAAAATGTGCAATAACTTTCTCTGAAAGCTAGTGAAATAGGAGTATTAAAAAATATGAAAGAAAAATACTCAAGTGCCTCAAAGCTGTACTTAAATGCAACAGTGGGGGTAACAGTTACACGACTGAATGTGGTCACATGTCACATGTGTGTTGTTCGTATCTGTGTCCGTTTGTATTAAAAGTGGAGCAGACCTGGGAGAAACTTGAGCCCCTGCAGCATCTCCCTCTCTTGACTGAAATCCACCATCAAGTGACTCATGTTGTCACTGGCTTTAGCCTTCAGGGAGAGACGAAAGGCTGGAGCCATTGTCACGCTGCGGACAAAGAGACGCACAGAGAGACGCAAACACACGGGGTGGAAACAAGCGTGGACCATTATTTGACTGAACAAGAAGGGAAAAACAGGTGATTCTAGTACTGCTCACTAAGAAAGGGCCACTAACTAAACTTCTGTTGCTACCACTCATCACCCTGATCCACAGTTAAAAAGCAGAGCTAGAGAGGGAGCAGCATTCATCCAGGGAGGGGCTGACACAGGATGGTGCAGACAGTTGGAAACACAGAGACAAAAGACACTGGAGTGGAAAGTTTTCCATAGTGCTTATTGTCTATGAAATGGGTGTGGTGGCGACATGTTTGAATGCATGCATGCTACATTATGTCTCACTGGTTACAGGAGGCTATGACAAAAGCAAAGCAATGGATGGCTGAGTACTATACCTATCCTTAATGTCTTTGGCCGCCTGGAGAAGCAGAGAGGGAAAGGAAAAAGAAGAGAAGAGATATGGAGCGAAGAGAATACTGAGTTGGAGCCCATCATTTTGTCATTTAACACAAAAAAAGTCGCAGGTATCTGTGTTAAAATAACTGGTAGTATGACACCACACAGAAATTCACCACTGATCATTAAAAATTCAGTTATAAACAGGGAGCAGGGGGGGAAACAGTGCAGCAGCCATTACAGCAGCAGAGTGGACGGTCACTTACCTGAGTGAATCCATCTGTCTCAGAGGAGCAGAGCGTCTGGTTGGCCAACTCCAGCAGCTCCTCTGAACTCTCCAGGGCTTTGGAACAGGCACTCAGCTGACTCTGAGAGAAACACCAAGCCTCAGTCAGACATCGCCAACATAACACGACTATTGTGCTCTCTGCAGGAGCTAGCGCTGCGTCAGTTACAGTTTGGTTTTGAGGCCGCACAGTTTCTGATGCAGGGAAAATGAGGGCAGAGACAAGACAGAGATCAAGACATTTTGTTTGAAATGTTTTCGGTTGTTTTGAAAGGTGAAGGATTTTTCATTCTCAGTTATTTATCTGTTCATTACTGTACTGATTAATCATTTGCTCTGCAAGATGTCAGAAACTAATATAAGAAATCTGCAAATTGCTGGATATTTAGCTTTAAAATAAAATAACTTAAATAATCAATTATGACAACATTTCTCTCTTTCGTCAACCACTAGTTGTCTGTAAATGTGTTGTCATTTATTTTTATGATTAATGTGATAATATTTATTTCACTGATTTTGCAAAAGCAAAAAGTAAAGTTAATGACACTGAAAGTTTTCTTTTCCAAACCTGGTTTTCAGTCAGAACTTAGTTCAGTCTTTAGTCAGACACTAAACTAAGATAATATGACAAACTGTGATCTCAAACACAGAGAACATCACGAAATGTCTCAACAGGCCTGGATGAGCAAACTGCTTAAATACCGTTTCATCTTTTTGTGAGTTTAAGGAGACACAACAGCAGAAGATACCTGTAGCTCATAGGTGCGACTGGCTCTCTCCTGTTTGATGCGTGTCAGCATGTTTTCCTTCATCTCGTCCAGAACAGAGTGGAGGGAGGTGAACTCAGACTCCAGGTCCTCCTGCACTCGGTTGGAGTTTGCCTGGTGACATAATAAAGTGAGAAAGTGAGAACAGGGAGTTGACTTTTTCACCCGGAGAAGCTGCATGAAGTGTAGATTCAATTTCCAAAGTCCAGCTTTGTGTGTTTTTGTACCTCCAAGTTGTCGAGGCTCTGCTTGAGAGTACAGGCGAAGTTTGAAATCTCCTCATTCTTCATTGCCAGCGTGTGGGTGATCTTACGCAGTGATTCCTAAACAAAATACTCAGTGTCACTTTTGCACATTTAACAGATCCTTCAATAGTGAAAAAGTAAATCTAAAACAGAGAGCTGTGGCACTGATGACTGCAGGTTTCCTTTCCAACCACACACTACACTGAGCTCACACATGTGCTGGTGCATCCTCTGTGGTTTGAGTTGTGCTAATCAGTGTTTGTCGAAGCACAAACAGCTTTAGACGCTGAGCTGCCTTTTAAACATGATCCAGACTTGATCAGTGCGGACTAGCTTCGGTGCACAGGGAGGGAGGACACTTCACGGGCGGAAGGATGCGCATGTATAATTTAATAATGCAGATCCGCAGCCACTGAACAGCCAGCTGCACAGCAGCTGAGCACACACTGGATCGTCTATACGTGCACAGCTCTGAGATATTACCAGTCCCGTTGTAGTCCCTCCGTGGCTGCCTGTCCCACAGTGAAAAGCTCATTCATACCGAAGCTCTGTGTAATGTTTGTTGATGCGAGAGGAGCTGCGACAAGGCCCCCTCGTCCGTCACCGTTTCACCGGCACATCGACAGCAAAGTCGTCGAAGGCGTGAACAACATTAACTTCACCTTCAACCGGACAAATACTGATAAAAATAAATATCACGGCTGTGAAGTACGAGCGTGCGCCGCATCCACCAACTCCCCTGTTCCTCTCCTTCTCCTCCTCCTTCCTTTGTACACTACGCCCTGAAACGCCGTCCCCCCCCATCACAGACACCTGTTTCTCCGGCCCCGGCTCACCTTCTGGTCTCCCATGTCGCCGCCCTGATGCACCGGCGCCGCTCGAGCCGCAAACACCGCCGGTATTTCTCCTCCGTCCCCGGGTTTTGGGTTTATTAGCACAGCGGGGCTGGTACTGATGCTGCCGGAGCACAACGCATCTTCACACGGACACCAACCACCAACGCCTTCGGCCCGTAGAGCACACAGCGCATGCGGCACAGGAGCATTCTGGGTAATGATGTTTCTGTTGTGCTTCCTTCAGGGCCCGTCGGAAGAAACCGTTCGGAGTTCATACACATGTCCATATAGTATGATAAAAAATAAAATCTCTCTTTTTCAGCGACATAATTGGAAAAAAAAAAGCAGAAGAGAAAAGTGACCAACAGAAAGACACAAAATAAAAGCTAAATACAACAAAGAGGAAGCTTAATTTTGTGTAGGAAATGCTGTTTATTAACCAATATTATTCTAAAAAGAACAAACAGAAAAAACAGGAAAGAGAAATGGAAGAGAAGAGGAAACAGGATAACTAAAAAGTAAATGAATGTGTACAATTCAAAAGAATTAATACTGTCCCAGGTAGTAGTTAACTGTGGTGGGAAATACCACAATACATTTACCTAAGTATTGTATTTAATTTTAATGTACTTGTACTTCATTTGAAGATAATGCTGCTTTCATTTTTCCCATTTTGTGAGTGAAATGTTGTTCTTGAATAATAAAATGCACTGATAATGAATAATTGTGAAGAGTTAAAGATTAAAGTAATGTTTATAATAAATTATGTTTTTCTTTGGTGCCATTGCCAGATGTTGAACTATTAGCACATGCACTAAGTAGACATTATCTCAGATTGGTGTTATCTTAGTCAGTCATATCATGACCCCAAGTTCCCCAAGGCTCTTTGAAGGGACCAGGCTTCTAGGTTGGGGACCACTGGTCCAAACTATAAAGTATTTAAAGCTAGTTCTGCAATGACAAACAATAAAATGGCTTGTTGTGTCAATGATATGAATATTTACTGTAGGCTACATCATTCAGAGAAGCATTTTCTGTTCACGCCTCATGTACAGTAGATTCTTAATGCATATAAAACCTTCTTGTAGTATTGCTGGTAGCTCATAAGAATATTGTAGCAGTTACTTCACCAGTGACTATTAATTTCTGATGTGACAATTTCCTAAAAGTGCACAACATGCTGTATCACCAGAATTGTTGGCAAATGTTGTACAATTGTACTTTATTAAATAACTTTATCTTGAACATTTTCTGTCAAAATAATATTTTTGGGAACAAGATGAGAATGATGACAATATGAGTGTTTTGTGTATGAGTATGGATATACAGTAAAATAGTATAATTTTGTTTGTTAACTACATTCCATAGATATTTAACAAAAGTTTATTGACAGTAGTGCCACTATAAAAAATCTACTGCAAGAACTTTATACATGGCTCATTACAGTTACATTAAAACAACAGAAACCAGCATAACATAGGATCTATTTCAGTAGACTTCCCTGTTTCGTGTTACCGATATAGTGGAAATTAACAGTATTGTCAATTTCACTGAAAGTATACAGTAGATGAGTTATATTTCAACACCAACTCACATCCTACTGTCCTACTAAACAAATGATTTGACATTATTTCTCTGCTTACGTTACAAACAGAGCCTACTTTTAGTCTCTGTGAAAATGAAGATCATAAGGTTGAGGTTTCAGAAGTTATACACCCCCTGTAAACATAAGTTATTTTGTGTCATGGACTTTTTTTCATCATCGTTTGTTGTCATGAACAGACTAAGAAGGTTATACAAGCTAATCAGAGTGTAATCAGTAGAGCACAGATATCAGATTTTAAACTCTGAAGTGTAAAATGTCCCAGAATCAGAGGTCGTTGTGTTTTTCCAGTGGCACTGTGCAACAAAACTCTCTTACATGAAACAACATAGTAAGGAATACAATTTTATTGTCTCCTCTGCAATTATGCAATTTTGAAAAGCTGTGGCTTGAGACTGAATCAGAAAGTTCATGTACCGCATCATACTTAATTGTGTCTTGTCACAGGAAGCCATGCGCTCCTTTTCTAGTAAGATGCTGTGGGGACATGGTGAAATGTGTTTTAGCACCCTTGCACCAAAACCCACAGGGGTTTCACAAACCCCTTGCATCAACGTTGTGTGCCCTGTTTTATTTGATATTATTCAGCAAGTCAGCACATGCATGTTTATCACATTGAGGATTTACTGTCTGACACCAGTGTGCAGAGGTGTACAGGATGTACATTTTTAGCAGTAGCAGGTCGCTTTGATGCCTTTTGACTGAAAGCCTGTGAAACAATACAGTATTCACGTTTGGTCAGGAAGGTTCTCTCATCTTTTTGAAAGCCTACATTATTTTCCATCATCAGTTGCTGTTGAAACAACTTCCACTATACAGTCGATCCTTTCACCCAAAGTAACTTATTCTCACAGTGCAGTAAAACCATCAAACCCCTCCCCCCACCCACACGCACGCAGGTTTTTTTTGATCTGCCTCTGTCAGATGTGCAGGCAGGCAGCAGCAGAGACAGGATGAGTCTCAGAAGAAGACCACCTCTCACATAACAAGATGGAAATGTGGCTGAAACAGTCGACTCTGGTGATGTTTGCAGGTAAGACTCCTGAGCTCCAGTAGAATAACACACCTTTTGTATTTGTTGTTGTTGCAGGTGAACAAATAAACAAATCTAAGTTTATCTATCTATCTATTTACAGTGGCAGTAGCAGGCATGGTGATATTGCCTCGAAAACTTGTGATTCTGGATAAAACACAGAAAAAAGTGGACGTTCCTTATGGTTCCTCTCTCGTTCTGTTCTGCCATTTGGAGATACAGGAAAGTGAAAGGGCTCGGGTGTCTTGGTATTTTAACCCCTCTGGACCTTCATACAGTAACTCAAAGAATCTTTCAAGCAAAATTATTACACAGACTGTAACCAACACCAGCAAGAAGACAAATCAGGACTCGGGGGGTGAAGGACAAGAAACTGAGGAGAAATACAGTCTCTCTTTATTTAATGTTACACACAATGACAGCGGATGGTACTTTTGCAATGTCACAGTAGAGATTCCTGTATATAATTCTTCAAACAGCAGTGGAACACAAGTAAATGTTACCTGTAAGTATGACTTGGTATAAATAAATTATGATTTATTATTTACAACATATAATAATGTAATCACAAGCAGACATTAAAAATGTGAGATTGTATTAATTGTATATTAGTTGACAATCATAAGCTTTTCTATAAAGCCACATTTAATATTATTACAACTGAGTTTTACTATAATGTAATTTATTTACTTAAATTTCATGGAAGTGGTTCTGTAGCTAACACATAAATTAATAGATGCTTGCTTCTAACCTGCTTATTAGAAATGCTTAATGTAATGCCTTGTCATAAATGCTTATAATGACTTGCTGTGACTAAATGAATGCTTCTTAAAGTATCATTTTGCTTCCTCCACAACAGCAGAGAACATAATGGAAAATACAACGCACCTGTCACTAGTGACGAGTAAAGAAGGTGTGTGTGTGTGGATGCATATCCAGTAATGCACAACTTCAACATGTCTGATGGTGTTACGTTTTGCAAATCTGGCAACAGATCTGGATTGCTGTGTGCATACATGCTTTCTTATATACTCTGACACAATTAAAAACAGTGTGGTCACATCTCAAGACAAAGTTTTTCCATTACAGCAGTCTGGCCACCAAGCGGCTCAGTCATCGAGTGGTGGATGTGGATCATAGTGGGAGGATCTGCTTTCATCCTGATCATCCTGCTGGTCATATGCATCTTGCTGAGAAGGAGATGCCTCAAAAGCAGAGGTACCAGTCTTTCATCAAAAATCATCATGACCTAATGATACTACATATAAATATATATATATATATATATAGCTCTGGAAAAAATTAAGAGACCACTGGAAAATGATCAGTTTCTCTGATTTTGCTATTTAAAGGTATATGTTTGAGTAAAATTAACATTTTTGTTTTATTCTATACTTATACTCATTTAGAGCATTTATTTGCAGAAAATGAAAAATACCAGAAAAGGTCCAGTGTTTTCGGACCTCAACTAATGCAAAAAACCCAAAACAAAAGAAGTTCATATTCATTTTTACACAACACATGTTTTAACTTGGGGAAGTTAGGAACTAGGAAGTATTCAATATTTGGTGGAATAACACTGATTTGGTTTTGCCATCACAGCTTTCATGCAGTGACCACTTAATTTTTTCCAGAGCTGTACGTATAAGAGAAGTCACAGACCTGTGATGAAAGTTGCTCTCAGAAAAAGATAAGAGACAAAAAGGCAAATTATTTCACAGAAAACTTCACAAGACCCAGTCAGTTCAAATCTTCTCTGGTTGGAGACTGATTCATTTCTTTCAGCAGAAGAAATAAGGATCAGACAGACTTTTTGTGAGCCTATGATTCTGAGTGAGAGAACAAAAGAGAGAGGAAATGCTGTTCATCTTACTGCATTTAGTTCAGCCTGCCCAAGTTGTGACCAAACTGAGTTATAAAGAGGTTTGTGTGGTTTAACAGCACAGCGTGAGACAATTGACTAAATCATGAGTGTGGGACAAATAAGGCCACCTTTTTGTGTCTGTTTTATTTGAAGACACGCAAAGCTTTTAAACCAAACAGAGGACGATATCAGATATTTACTGAAGTAGCATAAGAAATCCTGAAAGACCGAAACACTGCACCACTCACTGCTCTGACTGCTTTGCATGTCACTTTGACATCCACAGTCACATAAAAAAACAAAAACATTTTCATATGGATTCTAACATGAGGACCCCCACACTTTATTTTAACAACTCATCATACAATCTTGTACTTAGATTACGTGTGTAGCTCATCAGGTGTCAGTTCCCATGTTTACACCACAGAGGACAGAACTGATTTTTAGGCAGATATAACATTTTCATCAGACATCACCGATAGGCAACAGGCATATGAAAAGAAGAAGCAAGAGGAGGAAGTGTAAGTAAGTAGATGACCACAGTCTACAAGTTACCTATGTGTTACCTATAAACAAAAAATTTTTTATTTAATGCTATTTAATTTTTATTGTAAGGATAAATATGAGATTTACAGCAAGAAACTAGTTTTTATTTGACTTAAAATGTAGTTATGAGGTAATAGTGTTTTTTGTGTATTTTATGTTGACAGTACTGTAATGCGCTTATAATAAATAAGGGACATACTGGAAAAGTGAGATTTCTGTGAATGCAAATGTCAGTGTTTCTGCTGGCTTTATGAAATATTTATCTTGACTGTTTAGATCGGTGCACGTCTCAGTGGAAAATGAAACACAGAAATGTCAGTGGGCTCAGTTCATTTCCCGTTGAACCAGCAAGAGAAGCTTTATTATGTCCAGTTCATCAGTTGTTGTTTCCTACACTCACTGACGAATTAGTTTGTAACGTGAATAAAATATGTTGTGACTGATGAATGCTCACAGAACAAATGTGGGCAGACTGTAAAGTGCTGAGGTGTCTGCACTTTATATAGAATGTATGTGTGAACAGTGATCCCTGAAATGTGCTAAAACAACTGAGAGACACCAGCGAGCGTGTGCACATCTTTTAATAATAAACTAATAATACAATCAGGCCAGAAAGTTGGTGACACGGTGTAAATTTTAACAAATGAAAACAATAATGGTTAAATTCAACCACTGGATGTAATGACTACAGGTAAAAAAGACACTTAATTCAAGTCATAAGGTTGTTGTTTTTTTTTGGAATATTACCAACAATTTATAATGCATAATGACAATTTATGTTTACACAGAATTTATTTATTTATTTTTTGACACATTTTAAATTCATAGCATGTAAAATGCATTTAAATACTAGAAGAAATTTTATTATATCTTTACTTTACTTTTTAGTCCCGTTGATGTTGTAAAGGTCTTTTCAGAGTGAGATTTAATCAAGACAAAATAACAGAACATTTTATATTCTGTTCTGTAAATCATCTCAGATAATTTGGTAAATAAATTAACTCTAGTGACACATAATAACTTAAATCCATCCTTTATTTCCTTTTTTAATGCAGAACCGGATCCCATCTATATAAACACTCGTCCTATGGTCAACAAACAGCCTTCACCTCGACTTTCGGGGTCGGTGGACAACCTGAAGACCGCTTCTGCTTCTCAGAACCTCCGGACTCCGAGTCCCGCCAGGAGATACGAGGAAGGCAAACGGAGACCGAGACACTGAGGAAATACAGAACCTCAAGTTACTGAATCGTTTTAGTCGTAGCCCATAACTGCGATAGTTTTTAGTGCAAGAAATTTTATTTAAAGAAATGCTTTTGATATTTTTTTCTGGACACTGTTTGTGCTTTTTCTATGAACGGGACAACTTCACCTTCAGTTTCCAGTTTAATGATCATTAGTTTATTAGCCAGCAGGTGGCAGACGGTGCTTACGGTAAAATTCAAAATAATCTTTTTTCTTTTCTTATTTGTGTTGCAACATCTGATAATATTTGAATATGTTGCCAACAGTAAGTATGTAAATAATAAGTTTGTAAATAATCAAATTTTTTATAAATTTTGGTTTATTATGGATTGTGCAGTGATAGAAGTGAAATGTTTATATTAAATAAATAGAATACTGAAAATGTAGTTTTTGTTGTATGTTTAGTGATATATTTATTTTAAAACATGGTAGTTTTTAATTTAAATGCGGGATTAAAAGTTAAAAACAAACACAAACAAAAGTAGCCTGATTGGCTGCACAGTGAGTGAGAGGTTTAAAGGAAAGGTACAATCGGGGGAGTCACGTGATCCGGAGCCGCCTGCCGCTGCGAGCCGCCGCCGGGTGCTTTCTGCCTGCAGGATTTAGACGTGTGGAGTGAACGTTACAGGTGGAGCAGAGAAAGCGCAAAGCAGGATCCGAGACGAGCTGTGAACAGCGACAGTCTGAGCGGCTCCTGATGTAGACGCCTCTGACGGCTGCCGGTGAGTGCGACGCGCTCAAGACTCGGTGACTTGTTTGTGCGCAGGTTTGTCCCGTAGGGTTATTATTTTCCACGGAGCTTGGGCTCGGTTGTGGGAATTGGACTGTGAACCTGTGGGGTGAAGAGGTGCACAAACAGCGCACTGTGACTTGTCCGTGTTGTCTAAAGATTATAGGATATTCTGCTCTAATAATAGTAGCTGAGAGCTAGACTAAGCAGTAGTAGGATATGTGTTTAGGCGGCCGTGCAACAACTTAACACCGCTGAGGGGAAACTTGTAGGGTCGCTCCAGCTTCAGGACAAATGTCAAAAGAAGTGAGTGAGTGTGTGGCTGTGGCAAAATGTTTGGACAAAAAGCCTTGCTACATTCAGTAGTATTAAAGTTCACTCATTTTTTCCACTGTAAACCAATGAGCAACAATTTAATCTGTCAAATGTAAAAATGTTTTACAACATAGAGAAATATCAACAACTTGTGAACATGGTGAATTGCACATCATTAGAAATGTATTTTCATAGACTAATCATGACTAAAATCTATGAATACATCAGTAACTCATTAAACAAAAAAATATGGCTCTATTTACATTTTGTATGAATTTAACTTTGTGTTTTTAGGGTAAAAGGATATTCAAAGACTCATAGTTTTATGGATGATGAGAATCACAGCAAATGATAAGTGTGGCTGCATGAACAGAGGAGCGCTGTCAGTGCACTTGCACAGGGGATTGCCCAATTTCAGCTGCCATACTTCAGCTCAGTGGGGTCACTGGGTGTTGAGGCACGCTGCACACAGCTACACCACAAATAATAAACTGCCACTGTGTGATCTAACGCTGCAGTGATGCACCTTTCTGTTATGTTTTACTGAAAAGTGCACACACATACGGTAGCTACACGGTGTTATACTTTTGCACATTGACTGGTTTGTTTGATATTGCAGGGACTACTTAGCTTATAATGAATGGCTTTCAGGGATTTGAACATAAATCTGGACCAGGAAAAAACACCTTTTTGGGTGTGTGCGTATCACATGATAGGCTGACATGATATTTTTAAGCTTGTGTGTAGGCAGCTATTTATAAGAATTGAGCTCATGGAGAAGGAGGTCTGATGTACTGGTGTGAAGAAAACAATCTAGTTAACAGTTAGTTCTTTATATATGTGCATTCAGAATATTTTCAAGCATGTGTTTGAACTATTGGTTGGAGTAAAGGAAACATCAGACTTTAAGAAACTGTGATGAGCTTCTTTTTTTTTTTTTTTTTTTTTTTTTTACAATTTTCATTTTAGCAATTGGTTGATAGACGAAGAAAATAATCATATAATTGATACATTTTAAAGAAGATCATTAGCTGTTGTCTTGATTTTAATTCCATCAAGCTGAGTAACATGACTGTTTATGAGTTTCATAAGCGTTATGAAATTAATTCCCCGGTCTAATTCTAAGCCAATTTTCTTGGGTGTTCCCGTCTGTCAGTGAACACATCACTGGTAGGACAAGAAGGGATATTTAGGTTTTCATATTTTTCTGTTGTGCCCCAGCTCCTGCTGAGACTTGTCTGGGCGTGTGTGTGTGTGTTGAAGCGTGTAGTTACACTCAACCAGACATGTCTCATCAATAACACTAATTTGTCAGAGCAGAGACAACTATCACATTGAAGAGGTAGTTGCGTATTTATTCTGTTGTTAGCTTGTCATCTTTATTTGTATCA
Organism: Ctenopoma kingsleyae; assembly: GCA_032353495.1. Classification (NCBI taxonomy): domain Eukaryota; kingdom Metazoa; phylum Chordata; class Actinopteri; order Anabantiformes; family Anabantidae; genus Ctenopoma; species Ctenopoma kingsleyae. The sequence continues at coordinate 7,731,992 of JAUBNQ010000020.1, read as the reverse complement.
ATCGCCAGAACTGTTGGTTGTACAGTAGCTTAATGATATGTGTTGCAGCAGGCTTGAAAACCATACACACACACACACGCGCACACACACACACACGTTTTTGAAGTATTGTTTTCAGCTAATTACAATTCTCCTGCGCATCAAAACAAAAGATGGCAAGCTACTGTCATTATGATTTAAAAAATGGTTTGTTTAGCACATCTGCGCTTGGAAAAAATATAACCTGTTCCTGACCTGGGGCGTGTTTTCCAATGAATGTTTCACAACAGTGTCTGTGACACAAGGGCTGTCAAAGGTGAACACCCTCCCACAACCGGTTTCCTGTTTAGGCCCCTGTGATGGAGTACTGTATCACAGCCAGCTCGCCTGGCTGCCAGTGTGCCAAACTTTTCCTGACAGCGACGTAGACGGAGAGACAGGCAGTAACCAGCCAGTGACATCAACTCATCATACCAGTTAGTCACTGAAGGAAATCAGTTACAGCCAGAGGAGGCTTTGCCCAGTCTGATGAAGACCTGCTCTACGCAGTCACAGCTCGCTCCAGCTGTTTGGCTGTTCACACGCCTTTTTTGATTTGGATTTGTTCTGACTCACGGTGACGACAACAGAGTGCTTGTCAGTGCACGCTTGAGGTTTTACTTTGTATGCAGCACGTAGTTGTTGTTGTGAGAATCCAGGGTGTAGTAGATATCATGGAGGCTCCTGAACAGGCTATATATATCCTCATGCTTCAAGTGATTGGAGTGTCTGTAGATACTGCTGTAGGGTGTTCTTCAGTGTGTTGAACCCACTGCTGTTCTCATTCTGCTGCTTGATGAGTAAAAACTCAGCAATGGGAAATACATGTTCAGTATTACACCTGGACATATCATGTTTTAGTCACGCTGCTGTTGTTTGTTCTGCAAGCAGTGCTTCAAACATCTTCAAAAAATGGAGAGTTGGTACTGTTAGCATTTTCTGCACAAACAGTGTCAGTCACGAATATTGGATTTCTTTAGTTATGATGATAATTAGTGTATAGTTTTACAAAAGGAGAAAATCAGGTTGTTCCGAACTGTGTAAAGAGCTGTGTGTTCAATGGATGATCGGGTTGATCTGGCTGAACTAGAATCATCATCAATCCCCCACGTATAAACAAAAGGTATAACTGGATTTCACACTAGTCTTTCACAACACACCCTTTGCCTCTGTGGATAGCACGCCTGCTGTGATGATACTTTCTTATTATTGTTGTCTCTAAGGTGTGAGAGAAGCATTGACTCAACCTGAAAGGAACAACAGAGAGATGAGACCTTAGCACTGAGAATACTAAAGACCATGATGATGGTTAATGGTTAGTACAACATTCAGCATATAATAACTGAGCCACACAGTACACAACACTTTATTATTGACTTACTAGTATCAGTAGAGGTGTGCCATTAATAAAGGGTTATAAGCAGCTTTGTGATAAGCCATAAGGCTGCAGCTGTTATTACTAGTAAGCCATTAGCAAATGGATTTAGGCAGTGAGGGTGTGTTGCCTGTGTGGGGTCAAATAGTCCATGGGAGGGTCCTTCCTGATTAATTAAAAGGGACAAAGCAAGCAGAAAAGGTGGAGGACATAATAACGTGAAGTCAAAAATTTGGCAGAACTAAATTCATGATGTGAAATGACGTGAAATGATCACCTATTTATAAGGAATTTTTTATAGCTGTACTAATCAATATTTTTATGAACAATATAATAACTAACTGTAATGTGAAATGTGTTATTATGCCATAATAACAAATCCACAGAGAATTACAACAGAACTCTGCAGCTTCTCTCTCTTCCATGGAAAGTGCAGCTTTTCAGGCCTGTAAACGTGTTGCTAGCTGCTGCAGGAAGCTTTTTTATAAGCTGCCTGTTCAGCGCTGAAAGACATATAGATAAGGTTAGAGACTAGCCGCTGAACATTGTCGAGCTAAAGAACTACATTGTTCTTTAGGAAGCTGGTGAAGAAATATATTTTTATAGAGTTAAAAAGAGAATACATTTTAGATGTATTTGTTCTGAGGGTAGGGATTGAACAGACAGCTTATTATACAATACTGATATGTTGCAGCTAAGCTGGAAAGGTCACCAGACACAAGATAAACTCCACATAAATACTGCAAATAAGTTCCTGAATTCTTTGAAATACTACATTCATAGTGTAACATATAATGCATGTCAGAGTAGTTTTCAGCGTGGCCCCAAGTGGCCAATCAAATCAAATCAATTAATGCACACACCCTCTTCCTAACACACACACACACACATCCTCCCTATTCCCTACACTCACTCTCATCCCATTCACACATGTACACACTCACAGTGTGAGTGTGGCCCTGGATAAACAAAGTAAACTAAGAAAAAGACAGCTGCTCCTCTATTATTGTGGACATGCTTGCCTGTCTACACTGTTTTGGAACTATCTGTCAAATACTGTGGAAAAACAACCTCAAGTCATTCTGTTCAGTTATTGCGCTGAACACCTCCCACCCACCCCCCAAACACACACAGCCTCGGGGTAAAACATGCAAGACACTGGCTCTCTGACAACAGGTGAGCAGTCCTGTACATGCTGCAGCTCGTCCTGCTGTGACAAGTAACAACAAGGTGGGATCACTGCATTTTGTTGCCTCTGAACAACCTCGGTTGTTTGCCTCAAGAGAGACTGAATGCCAGCGTGTCTGTCGAGGAAATTTGGATGTTTCTGACAACATGCGAGGACTCTGGTGTGCGTTTTAAAGCATGCATTCCTGAGAAACCGTTTGTATTTTTCTCTGCAAGCTAAACTCTAAATAACAATTGTGACACCGCTGTGTGATGGTGCTGCAGTGTTCACTAAAGATACAAGCAGAGTTTTACCACGTGTGTCTGCTCTTAAGTATGCTTTGTGTGTTACTCTGAGAAAAAGTGCCCTGATGAATTTTGAATGAGACTGCACCACTCAGTTAGTCAAAAAAGAAGCGGTACGTTTCAATTCAGTATGAATCCCAGGATAAGGATGGAGCGCTAAAGCAGTGAATTATTGTGATCTGCATGCATGCCCAAACTTGAACTGATCCCTTCTGCTGCTTGAACCCCACTGAGCCCAGAGGAAGCCTGGTCTTATCAGGGAGGAGGACAGGAAGCGACAGAGAGTGGAAGAGGAAGAGGGAGCGGGGGGTTGGTGGGCAGCATGGCACAGTGCAGGTTTTCTCTTATCACCTCTGTTTTCTCTCAAGTTTACTGTTTTGTATCCATAGATAGAACTGTACAGTGCTGTGACAAAGTTCCTGATTTAAAAAAAAAAAAAAAAAAAAAAGCATCTTTGTCACACTTAAAAGATTCAGATTACCAAACAAAATGCAGTTTTTAAATAATGATTTTAATGAAAGAAATCTGTCCAAACCTGCCTGGCCCTATATGAAAAAGTAATCGCCCCCTAAACCTAATAACTGGTTGTGCCACCTTTGCTGTTCTTGAATTTCTTTAAATTGCAGCATGATGTGTTGCTTTTTGAGATATTTAGTGTGCTTCACTTTGTCAGATAGCTTCTATTTAAGTGATTTATTGATTCAACAGGTCTGGCAGTGATCAGGCTTAACTTTGTATACGTTGTATATTGTCCAGCTTTCAAGCATACAACAAGAAAAGTGTAAATAGGATGGAGGAGGCTGTCCCGACATTAAAGTCAAGTATTAGTCAAAGTCAGCCTTTGCATGTTACTGATAATTTCATTTATAGATGTCTTCATATCTCTTCCAGTAGTTCATACCGTGGAGATGATCACTTCCAGCCCCCATTACCAGTAGCTTGCCAGCATGGCTTCTGCCCTTCCTTCCAAAGAGGACACCAGCAGCTCATTAGCACTGTGCTGGATGCTCACCCCGACATAAATCTACACCACACAAGATGCCAGCTTCAAACTGAACCACAGCAGGCTGAGATGCACCCTACGAGGCTGGATAAACCTCTGTATGAACTGTTTTGAAAACATGCCTTGTGCCAAGGCGGCACATGTCCAAGACAGTGACATCACCGCATTGTAATAACATTTGGACCGAGACCTTAGACCATGTTCTGTCTCTGATTAGGTTTTTCACTGGCAGAGCTGAACTGTGCAGCTCTTCCACACTTAGAAAAAACTGGACTCTGAGCCATGTCTCTTCTCTCAGCTCTGAGCATCGTCTGTGGGTTGATGCTCCATGTTTGCTTTAGTGCGCTCAACACTCAGTACTGTGTCCCACGAAAGACTGTCCCTTACCAGAGTAAGTCCTCACTGCCTTAACACTTTCTCATGACATATTCATATTGTGTTTATAATCCTGAGATGGATCAGTAAACACCCGATTTTGTAGACGTTTGTGAATGTTTTTGAATATTTTAACAATTACATATGAACAAGTAGTGCAACTTTAACTGCTTGGTATTTGTGCTGCCTAGGACAAGCTTATTAAATTTCACTGCATTTGCATTTTGTTTTTGCTGTGAGAGCATTTTTCTAACTGCATTAGAGTCACAGAAGATAAAATGTAGAAGGAAAATATAATAAAATGCAGTGTAGTAATGCAGATATTCTCCTGTTTAGATGATCTGAAGTTGTTCAGAGAAGAGGGGATATTCAACTACTCCACTATACTAATGAGAGATGACCTGGGTGTGCTGCTGCTTGGGGCCAGAGAGGCCGTATATGCTCTGGACATCAACAACATCTCTGTCAGAAAGTCTGTGGTAAGAAGTGTGTGTGTGAAGTGTGAAGACAATGTGTTTGAAGCAGTTGTCATATAACTGATAATCATACGTGTCTGCACAGATGTTGGGTAATCAAGCAAATGCTTTTTGTCTTAGTGAAATAGCTAATAAATAACTTTTTATTATTGCAGATTGAAATAAAAAAAAAAAGTGCTATTGAACTTTTATGATATTTTTCCTGCAGAGATGAAGCCATTTCATCAAATAATCATTAACCACTGACGTAAACCCTATCCCGGCTTATATCACTGGTTCCCAAACACTTTACCTTATGACCCCTTCAAATTATGTCCCGCCTATTTGTGATCAAGTTACAGTGATATGACATTTCAACCTGTTTTGAAGGATTTTAGAGGCCTGACAAAGGGAGAAAAAGCTTTAAGTTCAATAGTGCAGACAGTCAATGAATCAAGTCAATATGTTTTTTTCGTTCTTTTAAAAATAAAGTGTTTTATGACACCTCAGATTTCTCTTGGTCCTGGTTTACATCATAAAAACAACAGCCTCTTGTTGTCTTTTTCCCACCTATTTGGAAACATTTCACTAACAGTGCACTGACAAACATGAAACGTGTGTTACAGCTCCACTGTCATGCTGTGGGGTTGCGACATAGTGTACCAACGCGCTCTGACAAGATCATTTTTCCTCTGTTGCTGCAGGTGTATTGGCGAGTTACCGAGGAGAAACAGAGGGAGTGCACATACAAGGGAAAACTTGCTGAGGTTTGTCCAATGTCTTTTAAATCAGAGTTTGCATAAGGTAACTTTTACTTCTAGGGCAAGGATAACAGCCTTTAAGAATGACTGTTGACTGAAAGCAGTTTACTCCCCCATGCAATTTATCTCTGTGCATTTGTAAATCATTTATATTGGAGTGGGCTTTTTTTTTCCTTTTCAAGTCTGTACACTGAATTCTCTTTGAAGTGCTTTGCTTGCAGCTTCGTACTGAATGTCCAAATAAAGCCATGAGAGGAAAATGCATGTGCACAGCCCTGACCTTTTGGTCACCAGCTCAACTCAGAGCAGTCAGTGTAGCTAGTATATGTATGTGGCATGTTTGTGTTTTTGCCACTGAACTAACAAGCTCTGACCTTGGCATTCTATCTGCTGGATTTTGTTTCAGGTGGAATGTCGTAACTACATCCGAACTCTGCACAGAGTGAATGACACTACTATGTATGTGTGTGGCACAAATGCTTTCAGCCCCACCTGTGATTATATGGTAAGTATAGAATATGGAGTTGGTTTAGAGGATTATATAAACAGGTTCTGTAGGCATACACTTTGTGTATTAGCTGCAGGTGGTGCTGGTGGTGTTAGTGTCACTGACATAATGCAAACATTATAAAAGATATAACATAAAGATGCGTTGGCTTCAGTGCTCCATTGTAAAAATGATGTTATGCTTCCTTAGGAACCATGCAGATAGTTTTGCATGTTTATATTTACTATTTAGTCAGTCTCCCAGTACTTTCCCTGCACTGTATGTGGCACCAATATAGCCCCAAGGCCATCCACCCTAATACTAGAAAGAACCTATAAAAACAGGACACAAATACAGTATATAATGTTTTTAAAACTCCAGTAATACTACCTTATGAAAACTGCCATCATCTCTTACAATACACATTCAACATATCTATTTATTTCTATGTCTTGGCTGCGGTTTTAAAAAAAACTGTTTAAGCCCATCCCTTTATAGTCTCTGTTGGGTTCGATTGTATTTTGGCAGGGGACTCAAATCTCAGAAGACTGAGCATTCTTGAATGCATCACAAAGGACAATTAAATGGTTCATATGTGCAACTGCTGAGCCACAAGACTATAAATTCTCTTTACAATAAAAATAGAGCTAATGTTCACTTCTATTTAAAGCAGGGTTCTAGCTTCTGCAAGATATCATTCTAACTAAAATGCAAAACAATGTGTGAGTCGCAGGTTGTTCTAGACACTTTGGAAAACATTGAGTAATAATGTAAATAAATGGAAGTTGTGGTTAATAAACTGATCACACAAACCACTGGTAAAGTTCTTTAATTCAGCTCTGAATCGGAATACTTTGAATAAAGCAACACAGATTTAGATTTTTTTCCCCCTTTAACATATTTCTCCTTCTTTCCTCTCTCTTCCTTTGATTCCAACAGACGTTTGTTAATGGACAGCTGCGGCTGCAGGGGAAGCAGGATGAGGGAAAGGGGAAGTGTCCTTTTGATCCCTTCCAGAGATACTCCTCCCTCATGATTGGTAAGCGTCTGAGCCAGACACTGAAGTGAACAGAAAAAAAAAAATCAGTTTATGATAATTCTGTGCACATTTAAATGGCCGTGAAGTCTGAGCACCAAATGCATTAGAAATGTCTCCTACTGTCTTTACTAGTGCTACCTGCTCATTCAACTCACCAGGCAGAAGCAGCCAGTTCAGTCCATTAATACGCATATTAATGTGATATTGTTTCAACTTAATGTGAATAATGGAGTTCCAGGAATTTTTCCTCAACTCTTGTTCCTGTCCAACAGGAAATGACCTGTATTCTGCTACATCCATCAACTTCTTGGGCTCTGAGCCTGTGGTTCTGCGCAGTTCAAACTTGGCTCTCCGCACTGAGTTTAAGAGCTCCTGGCTCAGTGGTGAGTTCCTCAGCTTCAAAATGTGTCTGTTCAAAGGTTTATATAATGACTTTGCATAGTTAAGAGTGCAGCAACAGGCACAGCAGTACTAATGTATGATGCTGTTGATGATAATATGCCTTTGATGTTCGTGTGTGTCCATGTTTTGTTATTGCAGAACCAAACTTTGTCTACATGGACTTTGTGGATGAGAGTTCTGACAGTCCTGATGGTGATGATGACAAGGTGTATTTGTTCTTCAGCGAGAACGCCATGGAGTACGACTTCTACAGCAAAGTTGTTGTGTCTCGAGTGGCCCGTGTCTGCAAGGTACAATAACATAAAGAATAAAAACTCACAGTCTCTGCGAGTCATTTGTCATAGTCACAGACAGAAAACTGAACGGTGTAGATTTAATGACATTACTGTCTGAGAGCATGCAAATTTGTGTTTGGCCTAACGTTCCCGGTCTGACTGAGGTTTGGTTGTTGTGGTCAAAGGGAATTCTGTGTGTGCACATGACATGACAGCGTGTCTGTCTGTGTTTAGGGGGATATGGGCGGCCAACGGACGTTGCAGAGGAAATGGACGTCGTTCTTAAAAGCTCGTCTGGATTGTTCCCTCCCTGAACCCAGCCTGCCCCCCATTGTCCAGGATGTCTTCCTGCTGAAGCACAAAGACTGGAGGAAGAGCATCTTCTATGCTGTCTTTACTCCACAGTCGTGAGTACTCACAGTCAAATCCTGTGGTTTTATGGTTCAGAGTGGGTGTTGACACAGGGTAATCTAGGAAATATGCAGAGTCGTTAGTTTGGAGGAACAACAAGGAACAAAAAGCAAATTCATGTGAACCGATTAGGTGTTGGATTTGTAACAACATTCATTGTGTTAATTGTAATGGAACATATTTTGCAGTTAAATGTTTTATTTGACTCGTCAGTGATTTATTTGGATATTTATTATTTAAATATATTCTTTACTCTAAATATGTTTGGCTCTGCCTCTCCAGGAGCTTATCCCAGGTGTCTGCAGTGTGTGCATACAGCGTGTCCGCTATTAGGGATATTTTCAATGAGGGAAAGTTTAAGACTCCTGTCGCCGTGGAGACATCCCATGTCAAGTGGGTGATGTACACTGGAGAAGTGCCAGTGCCCAGACCAGGAGCAGTGAGTTTAAAGACTTTAATACTCTTTACGATGATTCTTGATATGAAGCCAAATTTAAAAACACCCACAATTCTAAATTACAATTTTGTGTTGCAGTGCATCAATAATGTGGCACGTAAAATGGGGATGAATCGCTCTCTGGACCTACCTGACAAAACCCTCCAGTTCATCCGGGATCGTCCTCTCATGGACGAAGCTGTTCGTCCTCTGACAGGAGGACCAATGCTGGTCAAGACGGGGGCATTGTTGACTCGGATCGTAGTGGACAATGTGCTGGCACTGGATGGGCAGAGATATCCTGTCATGTTCATTGGCACCGGTAAACTATGGAATATCTGTAACGTTTTACTGACATTGAAGTAAAAAACACAACTCGCAATGGAACAGGAAACAGACATATTCCTAAGATTAGATTTTAGTCTGAATATTCTGGTTGATTAAACTTAAACTCCCTGAAAGTTTTAGTATTTCCTTGTGGCATTAAAGTTTTATGACCAAAGAAGCATCAATCAAAGTTAAAGTTTGAAAAAAAAAAAGAAGTTATTATATATTTAGAGGTTAGGATAAAAACATCTGCTTCATCAGGAGTCTTTGGGAGTGGTTTAATTAGATTAGTGCTAGCAGCATAAGAAATATATGACAACACCTTTTTCAAATCAGTGACAAAAACAAAAATGCAAAAAATGTCCTCTTAACCAAAAGCATTCAGACTAAAACAGAAAACTGTGTTTATGTAGAAGCATAGATTCATAGTAAGAATCTAATAGAGAAAATATGTTTTTGGGTCTTTAAGTCAAGATTATGAAACTTTTGAGAGAATTAGTATTACATTATTCTTTGTATACGTTTAATCCAACAATAACGTGCAACCCTATCTCAATTCAGGGCATTCAGCAAATTTGCCACGACAGCCTTTTCTGGTTATGTCCAGTAGCTTATGGTCTAATGGCAGCAGACTTTAGGTAGATATGTAAGTGACATCACTGAGTCTGTTCACTGACATCAGGATTTTGCTTAACTTGTGCTCCCTTTATAATATGCCATTATCCCATAATTGTAACTTGTGGTTACAGTGGCCGCTGAACGGCTGAAATTACAATTCAATTTAAATGCTAAGCTTTTAAAAATTGTTCAATCAGTATCTCTTTCATTTGCTGACAGGCTAATTAATATGTGTTATATATGAGTTAAGAAGGGGTATATGAAAGCTGTAAAATGTGTTGGATGGTGTTGTGCTTTTCATGTGATTATTACAGTAGATGTTAGTTATTACAGTAGTAGCAGTAATGCAGTAATTGTTGTCTTCTGATAGATAATGGTTATGTTCAGAAAGCGGTCAACTATGCTGGAGAGATGTTCATAATTGAGGAGATTCAGCTGTATGAAAATCCCCATCCTATCAGCATCCTGCGCCTGTCATCCACTAAGGTAACTCACAACGAGTCCAGTATGATTCAGGAATGTTTGTCAGCTCATAATCATCACAAGTGGTCATTTACTTATTTATTTCTTATAAATATTGCATAATTAACCTCATTCTGTGTATCTCAGTTTGAATATGTTGTCATTTAATAGCCTCTAACATGGACTAGAGAGGGTTCAGTGGTAATAAAGATGATGCACTTTTGGAATTTTAATGTGTGTGTGTGTGTGTGTGTGTGTGTGTGTGTGTGTGTGTG
>JAUBNQ010000020.1:7665909-7678342 GCA_032353495.1 Ctenopoma kingsleyae | reverse complement strand
TGCTTAATTTATGACTCCTCGTTTTGTAATAGATCAGTTCAGTTTGGACCAATCCCTGAAGATCAGGCTTGGTGTAGTGTGAGGTGATTTTGAATACATATGAAACAAGTGGAACGCAGTATCGGTTTTTTCTTAATACATTCATGTTTTGAACTTTGGATGAAGACATCAAAAACAAAAACGCTGGTACTTGCATGCTGACACACTCAGCTAGGAGGGTGAACATGTCCTTGTAAATTTATTATCATTATGAGCATTTCATCTCAACCAAAAGAAAGGTAAGCTTCATACTCCTCCACACTTTTGTTTGATAACTGGCAGATAATTAATCCACAATACCATTATCTCTCTGGTGTGTTTGACATTGTTTTTATGTGTGTTCAACAGGACATTTGTCGTGTACGAGGTGCTGAGGGAGGATGAATTCTCTCCGCTGAAAAATGCAGACAGTCAGGATGGAAAGGACACGCCCACCACAGCCAGACACGCCCTGATGTCACTCCACCATCGCTGGGTGCTCAACGCTGGGGGTCACTTCATCGATGAGAATGGAAGACGCTTCCCAGCCATACCAAGGTGACGCACGGCATCACATGTCTCATATCATATCACATCACAAGACAAACAGCACTTCATGTTGTGCATGAGGACAGAAGCAGGTTCCTCTGGGACACTCTCACCTTCCCAGCACCCTCCCCTTTGTTTACAAACTGTATGCACTGGCTTTTTTTTATTTGTATTCTAGATATCATATACTTTTAGCCTCACACTCTCACTCCCCCCTTCTCTCATGGTTGGTCTTGCTCCTGTGTGTCCCGTGACATGTTTCCAGAGACGGAGCAGCAGGCAGTGTCACAGATGGTGACAACAGAAAGTAATTATCTCGCTGCAGTACTGAATGCATGGTGATGGGGTTTTGGCTTTCTTCCACTCTCGCTTAGTTGTTTTAACGCCATATAACATTACATCTGATCCTTGATGTGTCCCTTCCTTCTTTACAACTGAAAAGAGGAATCTGCATGTACAGAAGCCAGTCAACAACTGGTTTTCCTTCTCTATAGTCCGTTGTGATGAAGGAAGTGACAGCAAGGATCAGTTTAGACCACTGTAAGCACAGACCTCTTAGCATTCTGGTCAGATGATGTACAGTCATAATGGCCTGCTGACAGATCATTTTCCCCTCAGATGGTCGCTACTAATACACAAACTGTGTTGCATGCTGGGTAATGGGCACTGGTCACACTTTCTGTCAAACAGTGACAACTCTGCAATCGAGTATTTGTGTGTAAAACAGTTACAACGTGGGCAGCTGTTTATTGCTTGCTAGTTGACTGAATTAAATAAGCATGTGCTTCAGTAATATTCATGGCACCTATGAGTTGTATTCAGGCTGTTAGAGGGTGCGCCTCTTTTTTTATCATTCAACTTTTCCTTCAATCTCATGATGCAGCTGTGCCGGCAGCTGCTCAGCAGAGCACCTGAAACACCTAATGTGAAGACTAGTGATTATTGTCTGTAATTATTGTCTAGAAATAAACAGGTTGAGTGATGGCAATGTGGTGCAAAGTTTGTCCAGTTTTTAAAAAGCACTGGGTGGAGATGCATTGCATCATTCATCTGTTTTCTTCTAGAGGAAGTCTGTTACGGGTCAGAGGACTAATCACTGGTTGTGTTTGGGAATGATGAAGCTCTGATTGTCTGTCTTTGAACTCTAATCACAAGTCGCAGTAGCAGAACAGCTGTGGCAAGAATTCATGGCTGATCCTTTTGGCTACAGTCCCTCTGCCTCTTTCATGAGACTATCACTCATTCTGTTTCTTTTTCTTTCTTCTCAACCTTCCTGAATTTGTCCTTCCCATCACAGTCTGAAGGATGGAACAGACCTGCCAATCAAATGTGAGATCTCCCCACTGGTGTCCTACGGGGGAGAGGTAAGGTGGCGAGTCCTAACTAATAAATTAAAAACTCCAGATGTTGTTCTTCTCCTGCTGTTGACCTGAAATACTTGATTTGCACACTTGCTAACAGTGTCTCAACGGTGTCTGTACGTATTTAAGGGACTTGAAAAATTCGTGAAGGGAGGAGAGTTTCGTCCAACCCTGATGATCGACAAGGACGGACCCCGTGAGCTGGTGAAGAATGGAGTTTAGGCATTGATGGAGAGAGAGAGACGACCCAAAGACCAACCTCCCTCTGTCTCTCAACATTTGCAGGGAGAAACTGTGACGTCATCGCTGTGCAATAATAGACGTAGTGTGCATGGGTTCATGAGTGTGGCTCATCCAAAAGGAATGAAAGACAATATGAAGTGTATCGTTTACTTTTCAGATCCAAATTTTCTTTGCTTTGTATGTTGATGTCATAATGTACATAGTTCATGTGTTTTAAAGAGCATTTGAACACAGAATGAGATGAAGGATAAAATAATTGTTGTACTGACTGGATGAAGAAGTGCATGTATTTATTTTGCTTTTGAGAATTATTTTTATATGTACTGATAGATGCTTTGTAGGTGGGAATGACCACCTACTCATTTTACCTGGTGATTTTTATATGAACATTGGCCTGAGATGAAATAATCAGAAAGATGTTTCTTTTTAGCGTGTAATCACAGTACATGGAACGGGATGTGGGGGGTATTTATAATACCTGCTTCTTTTCTGCTTGTAATCATTGACGATTAGATATCATTCAGCTTTAAGAGCAGCTATGATTTCTTTCAAATTTAATAAATACATTTCCTGCTTGGAAAACTTGTATGTGTGTGTGTGTGTTTGCTTAACATTAATTACAGTATTGGTATGTTTTCTGACAAATAAGCATACAATTTGTGGATGTATGGGTTTCACGGGGGTGTTTTTTTTTTTTTTTGCATTATAGTTCCTGGTGTCATGAATCAGAGTTTCCAGCACATGGTTTGTGTTTAAGATGGGCCAGCGCATGCAACGCTGTAGCAGCTATTCAGGAAATATTCTTTGTGGCTCCTTTCTGACTCATTTTCTGTTTCACTCTTCAGATCCATAACTGTGTTATGAAGTGAAACAGTGTGGCATGGTTACTTTAGCAAAAGTATAAAAAAAACATTCATGGTGTCCTAGTCTGTGTACAGATACAACAATAATGTCACAAAAAGGAGAAATGAAAGACTCACTGGAGTAATCACTATTCATCCTGAGCCGAACATATCTCAACAGTTGTCATGACATTTCACTTCAAACCACAAATGTGAGGATCACCAAAGTCGTTGTGATTCATTTTCTGGGTACCATGCCCAAAAATTCATGGTAATCCATCTAGTAGTTAATCCCCCTGTACAAAAACAAAATGTTAGCTATTTTGGCAGTAGTTTACTCCATTGTGTGGACCACTGTTTTCTGGTCAGAATCATGCATGTTTAGTGGGCATGATTTCTAACAGTCATCTTTAAAGACAGAGCTCTGACATTGTTACACGTGTGCAAAAGCAGTAAAAGACTCAGTGCACCCCTTGCAGACAACGTTGTTCAAAAATCAGAAAAACCTAAAGTAGCAATATTTTCAAAATAAAACATAGTGTGGTGAACAGGAGCAGCAAAACACACACTTCATGATGTTAGAAGATGACCACTTTCTGACACTTGACTCATACTTTTCATGGATCTGGTTTGACTGTTAAGGTTGTGACTAACTGCACTGTTAGTGCCAGTGTGATTAAGGCAAAAGCTGCTAGTGTATGCACATTGTCAAAGATCAGCATTTATTTTATATGATCACGCTAAAACGTCTACATTATGATTTTATGTTAAATTCATGTATTTGCAAGTTTTCAACTTAAAATGCATCAAACTTTAGTCTATGAAGTGACAGGAGTCATTTCAGAGGAGAGCAGCACAAACATTGAATTATAGTTGTTTCAGCCTTTAGCTGTCAAAAGAAAGGCTCTTTTCAGGAGGAAGAAAGCTTTGGGATTCAGCATTGGATTTGTCCTTAATTGAAACCGTATGTGTGGCATGTGGAATTCTGGGACTTTGGCTCGCTCCCAAGAATCCACAGAATGTAAAGGTTTTTTTCCTCTCTCTCCCTCTCTCTCTCTCTCTCTCTCTTTCTCTCCTTTTTTTCCTCTACGTGCAGGGGTGTCTTACATCAGCCTAGTGAGTCCTGGTGAAAGCGTCTAACCGAACGGGATAGAGAAGGACTCGGGTTGTAACATCCAACTGTCTTGAGTCTCACTGGAATAATCTAAAATCATCTCCGAACAAATGGTCTGAAAGGATAAAACATCTCAGAAGTAAGTCGCCCTTTTCCTATTTTTCTTGTACCTCCACCTTTCCCCTTTTATTCTTTATCGTTCTTTTTTTTGTCTTTGTTTAGACTACAACTTTTAAAAGTTTGGTCAGGTTTCTTGAAGTTTTATGAGTACCATAATGTTTCTTTGTACCTTTTGTGTGAAGTGGCGGCCGTTTGCATCCCAGATGAGAAGAGTGCAGAGCAGAGCGATGCAGTGCCAAAGTCCTCACTGCTCTGCTGCTGCAGATCCAGCTGTTTCAAACAGAAGCTGTCACACACTGTTTTACTTTGCTGTGTTTGGATTAAAGTGTGATCAGATCTCATTTAAACACATTTTCACTTCAGATAATGGGGTCTTTGTCTTTGTAAATGTTAAAACATGAGGGGAGGCAGACTCTTAAACATTTTCTTTTATTTGGAATATGCTGTCAGCAACGTCATGAATTCAAATAACAGTCTTGTTAATAATTTAAGTGTTATTTTGTATGTCTGGAGAGTGTTTACTGCATTGTCCAAGTGATTCTATTGTGCAGAATGAAACCAGCTATAAAACAAAAACTGCAACTAATTTCAAAGTTATATGACTCACTGCCCTGCATCGGCCGTGCACACATTCTTGTTTGATTTTTTGTGGCAGAGATGTTAGAGGAATGTTTTTGGGAGAGTTAAACAACAGACTCATTTATGGCTCCTTATATTCTCTCAGAGTTTACTGTGGTCAGCTGAAATGTTGAAATGTTGAATAGTCAGGCTTTGAAAAAGATTTCCATCCCTTAAGTAAACGTCCTGCTTTAGTGTTACTGAGGTGATGTGTGCGTTCTTCTGTGTTATGCAGGTGTCACATAGGTGGTATGTAAGTATCCTCCTGTGGTATGTGGGTGATAGATGTATGCACAGACTCCTCTTTTCTACCTCAGAGAAGTTATTTGGTAACTTGAGTCGACACAGAAGACTTGTCCAAAGAGTAATGATGTATGAGCCAGCAGTTTGGACATCTGAAGCAGCCTTCAATGATCTGAACTGTCAGCGACAGTAGGTGCTGATCAATGGAGTGATTGTTACAGGGAGGTCGATCCTGAATTCACGGTGGTTAACTGGGCAGCATCTGTACACATGACTGCTGTTTTGAAGAATATGGGAAATAATAGCTTTAGTGTTACTAAAATGATTAGTCAATAAATCCACTAGTCCACTGACAAACAACAATACATTTCAGATTAAATATACAGCATGAAAAATTTTTTTATGCTAAAATGTACTGCTTGCCGCTTACCGTACATACATTTTCTTACAGTTCTGCATCATATCTTTTTATATGCACAATATTTATGCTCATATTTATTATTCAGAGTGAAAACCATGTGTGAAAAACCAGGCTGATTCATTTCTGCACATACACGAGTGTTTTAAACACAGAATGCAGCACAGGTTAATGAGTGTAATGTGTTTTTTCTTACTCACAAAAGCTCTTCATTGCTCTCCACTCTCCTCTGTCCACTGAGGTTGAGACACTCTATATGTGCAGTGCCAAATTCTCTGGAAATAAAATGTAATGGAAGTACAAGCAGACAAGGCATGCTGAAAAACAACAAGGGACATTACAAAATCTGACCACAAATTAAGTCTGATCTCCACAGATTGACAATTTATGACTTTTGATTTATGAATCAGGGCGTGGATTTTTCCTTTAAGTGCTCTTTGTTGTGTGCTCTCTGGACTGAAGTCTTAAATAGGAAACTATCTTCTCAGGGTAACTAAGTTCTTTGTCAAAGCAGAATGGAGAAGATATTGCTGCTGACAGGGAACTATATGAAATGCCTGTGGTTAATGTCAGAGGGGATTGGATAATGTTCTCATACGCAGTATTTTTTATTAGTTTAGTCAGTTGGAAAATAGGGAGAGAACATTCGGGGGGAATTGATTGTACACCATCACTCCATTATCTGACTGTCATTTGATATTTGATGCATGTAAGTACATATAATCTACACACAGGCTAAAGAACTACACAAAAAGAATAGACAGAATATAAGAAAGAGAGAATGAAAGCAACCACATTAGGAGCCTGTTATCACTGCATCTTTCAAACATGTCATTTCAATTAACAGCCCTTCCCTCTAGAGTTCGAAGGCTGACTGACATCCTCACGTACAGACCCTAATCACACACCACGGCAAAGGCTGTAATTTCAACCCCTCATTCAAAACACTGCACTGGTGGAACCCGGTGTTTACTTAGCTTAGCTGTAACCCGACACAGACGTTGTTTGATTGGAAGTATCAATGCTTCTGGCAAAAGAAAACCAGCTGTGTGCTTTAGCCATCTGAGGTGCGTGCTGTAATTTGGTAAAAATAGCAGCATTTCAGAGAACATCATCCTGAAAATACTGTATGTTGACTTTGCATCCTACACATTCTTGAACTCCTACCCTGCCCAGACCAGTGCCCCTCTCATCACCTGCCTTTGAGGAGGATTAGGTTACACGTAGCCTGTAGATGCTCTACAATATTTGTGTTTCTCTCTTACTTGAGGTCCACTTCCAAAATCAGAGGTGATCTAACTCTAGTTCCAAGAAATGTATTGCATAAATTTCATTGATATTTTCCATTGTGGAATAATTCATGACAGAAACATAATGCTGCTTTTTGACCCAGACTACAGAGAAGGCAGCTCGGCTGCAGATGGTCTGTGGTTGAAACAGGTCACGAAAACCTAAATAATTGCAGAGGAGGAAAAAGATAGATGCGCAAAAATGCACAGTGGCTGTAGCCAGTGGCTACATCCTCTCTGTTTGCACATGTGGCCTGTTTTTCCTCAGTCTTTCTTCATCCTCTGTCAGCTGTTTACATGTGGCAGCCTCTTTCTGTTTGTCAGATGCTCATTATCTGTCCCTCCACCTCGCCGTCTCTCAGTTCTCGGTCCGTCTTAATTGCAGGCTGTCAGGGAAGATATGAGGTAATATTTCAATATCAAAAGACACTCATGACGCTCTGCAGGCTGCCACCGTGTGCAAATGACAGCCTGGGTAATGGAAAGCTGTCGCTGCTGTGTAAAGATGTAAAGATCAAGATCTTGCATAAAATAAACACATCATCGTTTTATTAAATATAATGCACTGTTATAGAATAAACCAACCTTTTTTACTGGGTGCTGTTGTCATGTTGCAAATATCTGTGAGTTTCTAGCAGTTCCTCTAAAGAAATGTTTCTCCTATAAACTTCTGTGATGGTTTTAATAAAAATTCTAAATAGCTACACACAGAAGAAGTTACGTATGTAGTAGTTACATTATGAAAGAAGTGGACTGAACTAAAACACTGTATATGAAATAGTGAGAATTGGCCTGTGACCAAGCTATTGACCAAATAAACAGCAAAGTTCTAATTTCACATCAATTTATCAGTTTTTATAAAATTATTTAAAAACATAGATGCAATAATGTTTTTTGCAGGACAAGTACTTTTAATCTTTTTAAGTACTTTTAACTGATAACATTTTGTACTTTTTCTTCAGTCAGTATTTGAAGTCAGAACATTTGTTTGCATTGGACTTGTTTTTTTTTTTTTACTTTTTTTTATTCATACTACATAATTAAAACATCTGAGTGCTTCTTTCACCACTGTCTGTCACCATTTTAGCATCAGTTCTGCCTGTTGTACGTGTAAATTGTTTCATTCATTATTTTCCTGCAGAACAGAATAGCTTCTGCTACAGATAAATGGTGGATGTGTATTCTAATGGGACGATAAAATGCATACATGCTGGTATTTGTTAAGTTATTATATGCCTTGTAAAAGAAGTCAGATGTACTTTTCTGGCTGACATTTAAGAAAGGACTTTCTTGTCGTACTTTGTTGCGCAAATGCTCCTTATTTAAGCAGTTTGCTGAGGATGGACCACTGCTTTAATGGGGAAATGGAAAATAGAGCTTCTTGGCGTGGGCTGCTGTTTTTCCAATCTGTCAGTGTAGCTGTAAAGTTCAGGGACTGGCTATTTGATCAAAGTGTATTACCAGTCACCAGTTGGAGATTTTAGGCTCTTCTCCTGACATAACAAACACTCTCCATGTCTTTGCAAATGATTCTCAATGAACAGCCTTTGTTTGATTTTTCAGGTAGATTAAATATAATACAGTGTTCTGGGGAGTCTTTCAGTGAGTGTTCACAGGTGAAGATCCCTCATGGCTTCTAAAGATCAGATGGTAGCACTTTGAACAGTTCATGTCCTCATGCAATAAGGTGGTACAGCAGGTGTGCTCCTGCTCGAGCCTAAACAAAAGCAGTTCAGACCTTAGCTGTATGGAGACAAAGTCATTGCAGAGAATATAAACCTCATATTAGCATTCATAAATACACAATCCAGACCAGCAGCATCCTGCAGCAGCTCCGTAGCTGAGTTTGACCTCTGACCTCCTTGGAAAAGAAAAATTTCTCTACAGCGGAACATCGATGAAAAGCAGAGTGTTGTTTTTTATCCACTCTATTATTAGAGCTATTATATGAGCCTCAAGAATCCAGCATCAAAATGTCATATCTCATCTCCTGTATGATTACATGTGCATACGTGGAGTGAGATATCCTATAACTGAAACACGTCCCACATTCTCCAGGTGTCACATCTTATCCGGACAATAGAGGATTGTTTTCTCTTCCAGTCAAGCAAAATGTGTGTGTGTGTCTCATTCTGTGTGGTGTTTTTTTAATGTGTGTTTATGTGGCTTCACCTGGGACTGACAGGGAAATGTGATTCAGATTTTGTACATTCCCGTAAACAAATATCGGAGATATGGTATCCTTAAGGGAGAAACAAGAGGATATAATAGAAAGCATATGTGGATAGTTATGGTGCAGAGCATATGGTCATACTGTATAGCAATCGGGTTTGGCACCACCAGTGCGTATAAACACACACGCCCTTATATATGCCATACATGCAATTTGTAGCTCTAAGGCATGATTTCTGAGTTGAGGTAGTAGATACAAACCTGAAATAAATTTGTCTTGTTTTTAGCAGCTCACATTCTAAATATGTCTTTATTATATACAGTACTTAAAAGGGACAATAGATTTTTTAAAACAAAGTCTCTCAGCAGTAACTGGACTGAGACGCTGTGGTTATAAGGTATGGGTCTTTACCACCAGTCCCCTGAATGCCCCATTACGGTTCCAGAAATAGCACATTTTTCTCTGTGGTCCCTGTTATGAAATGCAAGCAATCATGCGACATACCTTTACTGCAGACCACACATTTTGAATTGTCCAGTAATTAAAATTGTTGGGTCGAGTTAACCTGGGTTAAAATTGTAACCTTGTGAAATACAGTAGCCTATTGTGATATGTTCTTATGGTGAATCCTATGGACTTTGGTGATGCCCTGACATTCCCTTTTTTTCCTTTTCATTTTTGACACATATCCATGTGTCAAATTTTATGATTTTTCCTTCATACACGACCACAGTGGATTTCAAATAAAACTTTTAACAGACCTTCAGCTTCACACATCAATCACATCTTCGTTGTTTTATTTCAGATCCATTGTGGTGGTGTATAAAGGTAAAATCATAAAAAACTCACTATCCAGATACTTCTGGGTCTAACTGTATATAAATATATTTTTTACTAGAAATATGCTTTGAAACATATGTTAATGTGAAGAGGTGCTGACGATGCTTCCTGTGACCCAGGCCTATGCTGAACCCCTGGAAGATTAGCAACCACTTTTGCAGAAGCTAACAGCGATCATATAAACAAATAAAACTATTGAACAGCACTGCCAGCAGTGCAGTAATGGTCAACTTACTATCTTTATTAGTAAGTAATTTATTGTAACTCCATAATACCTGAAGACCTGTGCAGAGGTAGATGATAGATGTGAGTTCAGTAGACCTGGGACAGGGAGAGCTGGGCAGGGCAGACTGGATCTTAAGTTGCACATTGTAGCATTAAGTGCATGAGTCTTGGGTTAATGAAAAAGTAAGAATCCAGAATGAATCATCATGACATAATATGTTTAATATATCATATTTAAGATGAAATTACATTGTCACATTGATAGTACAATAATTACATTCCACATTTTAATCTACATGAAGTTATAGTTTAATAGAAATTATGATCTGTGTTTGAGATGTGCTGATATGAAGCAACAGATATAATTTTATAAACTTCAGACTTCCTCCTTTGATGGCAGTTGAACTTAGTGTTGACACTGCTGTGTGAGTTTGTGTGTTCATGTGAGAAAGATAGAGGCAGGGAAAAGAGCCAAGTAAATCTGCGTGTTGACTTTACAGGCTTTCCTAGGGTACAGGACGTGGTGGTACACCAATGTTACTCTGTGTGCCGGGCTCGACCCTGCTGAGAAAATCGGATTTTTTACACAAACAAGAAGGCCTGGGAAAACAAAATAAAGCCACCATCCTGTTTGCAGAGTGAGAGTTCTGCAGGAGGACATGGCAAATAACTCCTACTGAAAGCTTGAGTGTGTTTCAAGTTTCTGTGGTTGTAAGCCGAGCAACTATAGAGGTAAATGTTGCTCAGTAATGTCGTAAAATTTGTTAAAGTGGCTAGAATAGTTTGTCAAGATGTTTTCTATGAATTGTATAAATGTGGGAGCATTTAATTTATCCCTCTGACTGAAAAATTTATGTACAGTGTGTGTGATTCTTGGTTGAGCTCTGTGGGCTCGTGGGTTTCTGAGGGGAGTATGTGTCCTTCACCACTTCCTGAACTTGCCGAGAGGGAGCTGATATTTATGGGGCACATACTTTTTCCCCCATAAACAGAAATTCAATAGTCATTTTATTCAGGAAGATTCTGCTCCAAGTTGAGACAATAAACTCTGCCTGCAGCCTGTCAACATTAGGTGTTATAATAAGCCTTCATTCAAGTGAGACTTAATGTTTGATTTTCTGTAACACTGTAATACAACAAGTAATTAGCATTTACATTTGGGAACATTTAACGTGTATTTTTTTTAATATATGACCTGCTGGGAGAAAGTAACAGCAATGTAAATGGATGTCATGCTGTAACAAACTGAGATATGCAAATGTGTGTGTGCACTTGAACATGGGAATCTAAATGTGACATAATGTGAATTTAGTACAGAAATATTATTGAGGCTGATGGACTGGAACAGAGAGGGAGTGTACACCTGGATGCTCTGGAATATTTGATTTTTCTTTATGAGTTATAGTCCAGATATTGCTGGAGGTAAAGCACAGTAAATGTGGGAACTGTGCCCTCTCATTGTCTCACTTTCTAATTAAGCTTGGATACTTTCACAGAACGAGCTTTGATTTATATTTGATGCGAAAATATGTGTCAGACATGCTGCTCTACTTTAAAGGGCCTCGTTTTGATTGGTCTATTACACTTTCAGTTTGGGTTTATTTTTTGTTCCTGTTCTAAAAGCTTTTATCAGGGTCGGTAAACTGAATCTGGTTTATTTTCATAAAGGTGACTCTGGGGTGAGTTGTGGTTTAGACTTTCCTGAACGTTGACTGCTCTGCGTGAAAGATTGGAGATTGGAGTCAGGCTCTAACTGAGAGTCTACAGCCATGCTAGCACCTCTTTTAGGCTGTTATTAGCTACTTTAGTCCAATCACATTTACGTGATGATAACCAGATTTAATATTTACCCTTTTCACCATTTTAGCATAGCATGATAGCATGTTAATCCTCCATTGTTCTGTGAACATACTGTAGTGACATTTGTGGGAGTGATTATTATGCAAATTGATGCTTGTGTGCTTTGAAATGCCTCTTTAACCCCGTTATGTTCTGCACTTCACCCAATTTACGCCTGCTATTCTCTCTCAGTCAATCTGAATATACCTGTTTGTTAGTTATCAGTGTGAACACAGGATCCAGTTGTCATTTGTTGCTCTGCTGTCTGCTGGTCAGCTGCACTTGAAAGATTCGAATTAGCAGTAAGAACAAACGTAGTGTCTACCTTTGTGTGCTCTGCGCCTACATACAGTACAATAAGTTCAGCTACCAATGAACTACATCTCCTCCCTTCTTCCTGCTCTTTCCCTCCGGAGCTGTGAGGATGAATTAAAGAGGTGGTGGTGGCTGACCTCTGTGTCCATTCACACTATCTCACTGCCTCACTTTTAGTTGAGGAAAAGTTGTGTTACTACACTATGTAGCTGTGAAAATAAAAAAA
>JAUBNQ010000020.1:7619550-7649734 GCA_032353495.1 Ctenopoma kingsleyae | reverse complement strand
TTAGGGAAGGCAAAATTAAATGTAGCAAGTGAAGTTCAGCACTTTTAAAATGTCTTTTAATTTCATTATACAATGAGTTTCCCATGTTACAGTGTTTGAAAGCAAATTTATGAAACATTGTTGAAGAACTTTCTTGTGTTTTCTTTTGGAAGACTGCTTGAATGTAGAAGGGAAAAGTGCGACAATCTATTACCGTTACATTACACTAGGCCTGTTTTTCACATATTTTACATCAGTTTTTCAGACAAACACCACAGATTTTAAATAAGAATATCAAATAAGTCAGTATTTCTTTTCTTCCTGCAGTTTCTATGATAATTTGAACATGACGTGTGTATGACTGTGTATTTTCAAGTCTAAATTTCAAATATCAGTATTTTGTACTTTATATTTATATGTTTTTATTTGGTTTATGTTTTATTGATATGTTTGTGTGTAATTATTATGCTCTTTAAATTGATTTGATGAGTTGCATTTGGATTATCATATTTAATTTCAGTCATGTATTTACATTTGCATTTATTTTTTTCCCTGCTTCAAACTGCAACATTAGGATCCAGACTCAGAGGCCTTACGCTACGTTGGTTCAGCAGAATGTTTTAAGTCTGTATCATTGGAAAGATGTTACTGAGCGTGTTGTGGATGTTGTACAAGTTAAAGAGAAAGTAAATAGTCTTTTCAATTACAATGAATGTATGTAGAGGACATGCAAATATTCAACCTAAGTAATGTGTTAACTGGAACAAAGGAATTGTTATGAATGCTACAAATGACTTTCATGCATTAGCTTATGAAACTATCTAACACAGCTCACAACAGTCACAATCTTCTTCTTTATCAGTGTATGCTGGATTTTTTTTTTCTCTTAAATTTAACTCTGTGTGTAACTAAGAGCTTTAGCTTGCATTCAGCAAACCATTTCTTTTAGCAATTTCAGTTGAATTTACATTCTCAACTCTCTTATCAGAGGTCTTTACTCCACTGGATGTGATCTGTACTTTGCAATGTAAACAAAAAAAATATGCTTAAGTGACACATGATATTTGGTTTGAAGGCCGATATGCATATTTGTGAAGCATATCCAATCATCTCAGTCTTATAAATTAATGTTAAAATGTTGTTGCACCCTGACAAATGTCACCATTTGTTTAGTTTCATTACATCTCTGTATTCAAATGCTTGTTTTTCAGTGAGAATGTTTTATATATACATTATAAACAAAGTTGTACATTGATTGACAAAATACAAATAAAACTTAAACAGGGAATGGTATCTCTTTGAGAGCTCTTGCTTTATTCATAAATGCTGAATATTTTATACTGAGTGGGCGGCCCTTGAAACTCTGCTGATTGGTATCAGGATATTATTGGCTGAGGACTGTTTAATAACCAATCCCAGCACAGGGGCGGGATTAAGACTATGACCCCACAGGACTGGACAATCCTCTGTGAGCCACACATGGAACTTGTAGCTTTATAACAACATTTTGATGTAAATTTTGTGTTTTCTGGTTTAGTTTATTTCATCTTTGAACCTGAAAAGATGAATAAGGTCGTTTTGGTGACAGGAGCAAACAGGTAATGTTTAATTTATTTGAGTTCTCTACGGTACATGAATGTGTAATAAACAAGATTATTTTGGTCAATTTTACCATCAAATTTTGGGAACACTATTATCTTGAAAAGCGTGGTACTGTTGTAGTAATGGTAATAACTGTAATGATGTCTGTGTTTTCCTGTAGTGGCATTGGCCTGGCACTTTGTGAGCGTCTCCTCTCCCAGGACACAGAGGGGCTGCAGCTGTGTCTGGCCTGCAGAAACATGTGTCGGGCACAGGCTGCTCGCGCTGCCCTCCTCACCTCTCACCCTACAGCTCAGGTGGCCCTGCTGCAGATGGACACCAGCAGCATCTCCTCTGTCCTCACTGCTGCACAGGAGGTCAAACTCAGGTAGGAGGAGCACATATGTCTGCTTATTCAAATGATCATTTACATTCCCACACAGGAATATATGTCCCTTTGGTTGTGCTCCGCAGGTATAACCGGCTGGACTACCTCTATCTGAATGCAGGCATCATGCCAAACCCCCAGTTTGATGTGAAAGCCTTTTTCAAAGGCATCTTTTCCAGGTACACTGTTGATTTTAGATGCCCCTGACTCCTGCATGTTTTTTATACTCTGAAATCCACCTTGACATTGCTTACTTCAGTAGTCTGTTTCCCATGACACCCTTGCAGCAATATCATCACTATGTTTGCCACCGGTGAGGGGATTCTGACTCAGAAGGACGGTGTCACCTCTGATGGCCTGCAAGAAGTTTTTGCAACCAATCTGTTTGGTCACTTCCTTCTAGTGAGTGACTGGTATTTTTGCATCTGAATGATATTGTCTTTTCGCCTGATCCACACAAAGAATGTGGTGCAAGAGGCATATTTCCTTCGGTTTTCTTGTCAGTTGTTTGCCCTTGACAGAGGAATGTAGGTGATACTGTATCTGTCTGTAGCTTAGCAACAATGCTCATTAAAAATTAACGGTGCATACTGAACTTCTAGTCATAAGGTCACCGTAGACAGTATTCTGCTTACTGTGCGCTTCAGGTGAATTCTGATCTGTATTAAGTTTCCCTCAAAGAGGAACCTTTTCAGTGTTCCCTTTAAAAGACTACAGAATATCTTTGTCACTGTATTCACACGTTTTAGAGAGGAAAACACTTTCACTTTTTAGACACTTGATGTAAAATGACACATAATATTTTATGGATTCCACAGGAATTTAACATTGCTGATTAGTTTAAGGAATCAGAAATAAGTTATAGTATCTACATGACAACAGATAATATATTATTGTTGTTGCTGCAAGTGTTAATCTAGATGCATTTTCAAGTGAAAAATGTAATATCCTGTTCAGCTTTGTCTCATACAAATCAACTAAGTTTTTAGAATTTATTTGAAAATGTTTTCTTCAAATCAGCAGTCTGTGTCTGTTATGCTTTAACGAAAACTGCAGTGTAAACATTGAAACTGAGCCTTAAATACTTATTAAGATGTTCCTCTGTGTTCTGGCCCAGATCAGGGAGCTGGAGCCGGTTCTGTGCCAGCCAGGCAGGACCTCGCAGGTGATCTGGACCTCATCCAGTAACGCTCACCGCTCAGCTTTTAGTCTTGAAGACATACAGCACCGGAGAGGCACCCAGCCCTACAGCTCCTCCAAATACGCCTCTGACTTGCTCAACCTGGCGCTGAACACACACTACAACAAACAGGTCAGCTCTCACACATACTGCGTGTCACCTATGACGTAAACGTTTGTCCCACGATGCTACAGATCATATTGCTTTGTAGGGTTTGTACTCATCTGTGATCTGCCCTGGTTTTGTGATGACCAATTTGACCTACGGCATCCTTCCCGCCTTCCCAGCTTTCCTCTGGAGCCTGCTAATGCCTGTCTTTTGGCTTGTGAGTCCAACTAACAGTGCAAAGTACTGACACATGCTACATTATGAGTAAAAAGTACAAAAATCAGTGTGGATTTATTTGTCTTTATTTAATGTGTATTTTCCCTGTTACAGATAAGACTGTTCACTAATACTTTCACCCTGACACCTTATAACGGCGCTGAAGCCCTGGTAGGTAAAACCAAGTCTCACATTCCCATAGACAGTTAAGTACATTGAGAAATGTTGCTCTTTCTTATAGTTCTGGTTGTTCAAGCAAAAACCTGAATCCCTGGACCCACAAGCCAAGTACCACAGCTTAACATCTGGGTTAGGAAACAACTACACACAACAGCGCAAGGTATGGCAACGATATTAAGCCATTAAAATTACATTTTAGTAGTCAGAACAGCTCATGTAGCGAGCAGTGTTTCTTCTGTTGCTCTTCGCAGATGGATGTTGATTTGGAAAAATCAGAAGGTTTGTTTGAGAAATTACTGCAACTGGAAAGTGAAGTAAGAAAGAAACTGAAAGAAAAACAAAAGGCACCCCAACATCTTCACAGTGCAGGACCTGGATCATCTTGATGCATATCACACACTCCTGGGTGAAGAGTTTCATTCCTGTTGTGCGGGGAGAGACACTCACACTGGCTGTCAGCCCTCACAAAGACGCCACTCATCCTGCGAGCCTGAATTCATAGCAGGGATATGCAGATTACAGTAACTCTATAAACATATTACGTTTGATTATCTGTTTACATATTTACAATCTGCATCAGACATGAAATAAAATGTCTCTTATAGCACAAACAGAATTATGTGGCAGATTTTACAACAAAACTGAGCATTGCTCGTTTTGCAAACACGCAGACTGGATGGTGGGTTAGGTCACAAACTTGTCAGTCTATGCGGACCAGGAGGGACTGTATCCAATCTGGTTGCTAATTCCGTGATCCTCACGACAAAATGTAGTGGCGTGTGACAGGAGACTGTCAGTGTCATCCCAAAAGTTAACGTAAGTCGTCTGCGTGTGTCCTGTGTGAGCGCACGGCGGTACCGGCGGCGGGTTCACACACCCGCAGTCCTGCTGTGGAGGATCTGGGGCACAGACCCAGCATTCGTCCCCGTGTTCCGCTGCTTGAACACCAGGCGCGCACTCCTCCTCTCCTCCGCTTAGTTTCGGGTTGCAAAATGCCCACACCATGCCGCAGAAATAGACGAAAAACGTGCCCATGACCAAAACCATGAGCGCGTAGGATTCTATCATGGCTTTGGTGACTGGAGATGTCATCTTTGGATGAGCAGGAGCAGCAATCGGCGGAGTTCTCAAATGTGTTCAGGAGGGACACTGACACTGTGGGTTGGACCAATTCAGCTCCGCTCAGTTTAGTAGGGCGAGTGGGAGACACTGGAGAAAATAAATGCTTTGATATCTCTCTCGCCATGAAATGGATAGCCTATGACAAATATGATAGCTGTTTGAGAAATAGTACAACTGGCTACGTGAATGAACCCATGTTGATTTTATTAAACAAAATAAACATTACAACTCCGGGAACTGTAATTAAACATAATTACATTGCTGCAATGATTGGATAACAGTCCAATAAACGGAGATGCCTCTAGACGTCATATTTCTTTCTATCTATATTAATTTATATTTAGACTGATAAAATTGCTTTTATCGTCGAATCCAGTGTTTAATAATTTCACTTTCAGATGTCAATTGTTGGGCAAAAGGTAATGATGTTAATATTACAAAGACAAGAGGAAACGCTGATAAGTTCAGTGAGAGAGGTGCAAGCAGCACCTTTAAAATCCTTCCACACAGTGAAAGATTCAGCCCATAAACTTTGTCAACTTTAGGACCAGTC
The DNA here is from genome assembly GCA_032353495.1 of Ctenopoma kingsleyae. Taxonomy (NCBI): domain Eukaryota; kingdom Metazoa; phylum Chordata; class Actinopteri; order Anabantiformes; family Anabantidae; genus Ctenopoma; species Ctenopoma kingsleyae. Next base: position 7,644,427 of record JAUBNQ010000020.1, on the reverse strand, counting down.
AGGATGTGGTTGTGTCTACTAAGTGTAAGTAGAGTAAATAATTAAAATACATTAATATCTCTCTATGTTTTAAACCAAGATATATATACTGTATACTGAATTGACTACTGCAGTGTAACCATATTTTGCCAGATTTTAGGTCCGCTAAATAAAAAGTGCAAGTGTTCCTTTGTCTCTGACAATCCTTACGAACCCATCAAGAGAAGCACCCATAACTCCTAAAATATCTGATAAGTTTATTAGTGGTCAATGAGATGTTTGGTTGCTTGGTTTCAGACTGCCAAAAAGGCACTGAAACTTTCAGAATATTATCCTACATTTAACAATTTAGACACAATTGATTAGATTTAGATGGATTTTCTATATACTCTGAAATGTTCAAATTTTTTGTCATTCATCTCAGTGTTATGTGTTCCCTGTAATAAAAATATGTATTCCTTAAGGAACACTGTGAAAAGTGGGAAAATGCCCTTTTAACATTAGCATGTTTGGTTTTGTGTTCAGTCTAAACATGCATTGTTTTTCATGTATATGATCAAAATTGTTGAGGTGATATCAACCAGTACTTTCACAGCTGACTGCATCAGTCGTTTAATGTTGAAATTCAAGGTACAGATTGATGCACCAACTACATTTGAATTTATTTATTTATTGTTGTGGTTGTTTTCAGCACTTTCTTCTACAGTGGGGCAAAATAAAGAGATAAGAGAGGTGAAGAAATGTGCCATGTAGCCTATTGAAGGTCCCAGACTCTAACTGGGAATGCTGTGATATCTGGCCAACACTAAACTCAGGACAGGACTCCCCCATTTGGAGATAATCTCACATCTGTGCTTTTTCCATCAAGCAAGAACACATACGGGTCAAAACTTGACCTCATTACAAACTGGTAAAGGTCATCTTATCTCATCCCTTGTTCCAGCATCAGAAATACTGTGGCTGAGAAATGGGAGATGTTTTCTGTAACCCAACAGCTTGACTTTCACCACATTTGTGTTCAGAGCCATGGATCAGCCTTTATTATCCCAAAAAGTGTGAAATGTTTAGTAGTGGGGTTTAAAAAGAGCCTGGGGAATCAGTGTGTTGTGAATATTTATTGAGTCTGATTTAAATGATGGGACAGTCTGTTAGAGTAGACTTTGTCATTCTTTGATCCACTTTAATAAACACTTTGTCAGTAATGAATGAATAATACGCTGCCGTTTCCCCACATCTTATTTATTTGTGTGCTATTAACAGCTGCACCTGCTGTCTTCCAGAGGTTTGCAAAAGCAAAATAAAACGTGTAATAAAGTAGTTCGGCGTTGTTTAGTTTACAAAACTGATGCAGAGTTGTTGGCTGCAGTTTAAAAGCCGGAGGGGTTTTCTATGAGGAGTCAAAACAAGAGCAGAGTGTGTTGAGAGCTGCCGTGCTCGGCTTGACAGAGGTTAGCAACAGTGGCTGAACCGGCGATGTGGGAAATGTAGTTTTTCCACTGGTGTGTTCTGTATGTCGTCACATCGCTTCTCGTTGTCAAAGAACTACATGCCCCATCCGCGCCAACTTAGAGGTCCCGGATGTCTATCGCGCCGGAAGAGAAGAAGGTCCTTTTTACAGCCATCTTGTGGCTTCATCTAGCGAAGTGTTCGCACCAAGCCTCGTAGAATCGGAGGAAAATCCTGCTGAAGGGGCGCCATCATGCCCGGACAAATGCAAGAAGGTTTTGGCTGTGCTATAGCCAATCGGTTCGACCAGTTATTTGACGACGAGTCGGATCCGTTTGAGCTGCTAAAGCAGGCCGAAATTAAGAAGAAGGAGGCTCCTGCTCCTGGTGCCGCCAAGACTGCAGCCCAGGCTGCTAAGCAGCCGAAAAAGGAGTCCCAGAAAGACAGAAAGACCCCGCTGGCTGATAAGAAGGAGGAGACCCAGGCCCATGTCCCGCTCAAGAAAGAAGGTAAATTCTCATTATGCGTCTTTGTCAATTAAGCTAAAAGACGGTAAGCTAACAGGCAGAGTTGCTTGCTTGGTAGGTTAGCTAGCAACTGTTCATGAGGTCCACATGGCTGCTCTTGTGTCTGACATTTACTAAAACAATCACATTTATCCTCGTGGTTTCTGCAGTTTGAGCTGTAGGACTCAGTGATTTAGTGTTAAACGGCTTGTAGGCCAACTTGTTTTGGCCTATCCCCCCCATCGGCCTTGTTGAACAGGCAGAACCCGAGAGTCGGGCCAGCTCGGGCCAAGTCTCCTGAAAATGTTTCGATATTGTAAATCCACTGGTTGCTGATTTTGCCCTGAAATGCTCGAAGTCCTTTTATTTCTACTGTTTTTTTTTTTATATTTTTTTAACGCGTTTAATGAAAAATACGAGTTTTAGCAAATTCAGTCACAGGCACATACAACGTGGTGTTGTAGCAGGTTAAATGGTAACGTTATCGATTAAACTGTGGTCAGTTTGCAGGTGGACTTGTCATGGAGCAGTAATGTTACTCTCGTGGCGGTGAACCTCGTGGCTGTAGTGTGGGGCGTGTTGAAGCGCATCTACAAACTGCCACTTCCCATTGGCGCACAATTCACACTCGGTGCATGCGGTCGACTCGAGTTGCCTCACGTCGTTTACCTTTTAGTTTTTGTTTCACCACATATTAATATCATCTGAGTAGATTATCATAATAGCTAAACTATCTCGTAGTCTGTAAGTTGTACGTTTCGGTGTTGTATTCTTTCCACTAGCTTGGATTTACGTGCACAACTGAGGCGTCCAGTATCAGGAAATTAGTCTGAGGTGGACCCCTACTCACAGGCAACTAATTGGCCATTATCACGTCAGGCTGCCAAGTGGCCGCATATCTGTTCCTGAGAGAAGATTAAACAGGTGTACCGATTATGGTGCACCCAGCTGCTGAAGGGTGTCTATTTTGGTAGCTGGTGATTTAGGCAATGGGTGGGACTTGTTGTATCAGCTCGGCCATTCTCAATCAACTATGTGCCACAGAGAGTGTAATTGAGCCACAGTGTCACCAAGTCATTTAACAGATCAGCACACTTTTCAGTCAGAATATGAACTGATGAGCAGTCATACTGCAAACTGTTTAAGTCTTTACAATGCTATAGCTAATCTCTGAGGTTTTTTTTTCAAAGTTTCTGGTATTTCTGCACTCATTTGTTTATAATGTCAGATTACACAGCAGACACAGAAGATGTAATAAATGGGTCCATGTGAGGTTTTAATTCCGCACATTAATTGAAATTATTTGCTCCATTTGAACTGAACAATCACCACCCCTTTCTCTTGTCTGAGGCTCAGCAGTGGGTCTGTCAGTGCTGTTTGTCCTCTAATCCTCCTGTTGTGGTCAATCCTAGGTGCTGTCATGAGGAGAATGGGCCGCAAGCCAGAGGGTGAAGGCTCCAGACCCCAGGGCGGCCAGGGAGAGGGGCGCCCCCCCACAGACAGGCGGCCCGCGGACAGGCGGCCCCCTCGCCGCTTTGAGAGGCCTGCTGGTGACTCTGGAGAGAAGCCTGAGGGTGGCGAATTCTCAGTGGAGAAGTGAGTTCAATTGTGAATGCAACATTTTTTTTTGAACAACAGCCACATGTGGAAAGATGTGAGAGTCCACTGCTACCAAAGCTTTTACAGGGTGTTTTCTAGCTCTACAAGGCAAAAGCAGTACTGAGTAGGGGTGGGGTAAGCACAGCAACTGTTTAAGGCGTTGTTTATGTTGATAAGGCTGTGTATGTTTGCTCTCCTAGTTCATTAGTTGTGTACAGTAGGTACAAGATCTAAAAACATTGAATAAACTCTAAATTTAGATTTAGACAGACTGTAAACATAAGTCCACTAGGGTTGGCCCTTACACCACTTTTTGGGCTCTGGAGCTTTGGTTCTGTTATTCAATGAATATCTGGAGGGGGTGGAGATATGAATGTACTGTTTTTTTTTGGTAATTAATCTTTGCCAGTCCCTGAGAAAACTTAGCTGAAATAAGTGAACTAAAGCCTGTTGACTCAGCCATAGCAGCCTGTGCTTTACTGATGTTCTTTGTCCTCTTCAGGTCCGTTGGTGACAGGCCGATGAGAGGACGTGGTGGTGCCAGAGGAGGCCGTGGAGCCAGAGGACGCGGCATGGGTCGCAGCGATGGCTTTGACTCTAGAGGAAAACGTGAATTTGACAGACACAGTGGCAGCGACCGATCGTAAGTACTTTTTCAGCTTGTACATAGAATTTAAATAAATATTGTTAATTTACACCTTGGTGCATGCATTAATGCCGTGCATGTGTGTATGATCCTGGCTAAAGCAAATGTTGTTTCAGTAGTCTGAAAGGTGAGGAGAAGCGTGGTGGAAGTGGATCTCACAACTGGGGCACAGTAAAGGATGAACTGAAGTAAGTTTGACTTTTCATGATGGGAGTTCAGGAAGTTACAGAACACGTGCACAGTCTTTTTTTTTTTACTGAGATTAAATTGAGATAAATTTCTTGTGATGTAATTTTCATTGATTCGTAATCATGTTTGCTGGTTTGTAATTGTGGCAAATAAGTTGAATGATGGTAATGATGAGGAAATGACCTTTATGTTGTCTCTTGTGAAATGACTGAAGAATGTTTTGAGTGCTACCTCCAGTCTGCCACATTGTGAACAGCTGTGCATGTAAACAGCAACAAAGTCCAAACTTCACTTTCAGGAATCGATAAGCACAATGAGAAATATTAATTCTAAAACCAGCCTTACGCTTCTGTGAATAGGAAATTTTTACCATGATTTATTTATTTATATTTATTCTTTGTAGTGAACTTGACCAATCAAACGTCACTGATGAGAACCCTGAAGTAGAGGAGCACCCACCTGCTGACTCAGAGAACAAGTAAGTTTTTTTTAGTCTTGTTCTGAATAACAGGAATAAAATGTTAAGAGACTGTGTTACTGAAACACACGGCAGCAACAGCAAATTAAGGCAGATTTATATTAAAATTTGAGTTTTATTAGAAAGACAGATGTTGAAGCTAACACTCGGTGTCTGTGATTGTTGAAGGGAGAATGAGGTGGAGGAAGTGAAGGAGGAAGGTGCCAAGGAGATGACTCTGGACGAATGGAAGGCCATGCAGGACAAGGAGCGAGCCAAGGTGGAGTTTAACATCCGTAAGGCCAACGAGGGAGCTGATTGGAACAAAGGATTTGTGCTGCACAAGTCCAAGGCAGATGTGAGTCAAAATTATAGCTTTGACCTGAATGAGCATCGTCTGTTGTTAAGACCTTCCTGATATTAGGCAGGTTATATGTGTCAGCACATGTATGACTATTTTCCTGTCTTTTCAAAATGGTTTCTCAACAGATGTACTAATAGGCATCAAACAATAATCCAGTCGTCCTAGGAAAACCCATCACTGTCTGAATAAGCTGCTAAATAAAAGTTTAAAAGCTGCTATTTAATTTACTGTAAGAATTTTAGCAATAAACCAAAAATTAGTTCAGTAGTGAAAACCAAAAGAAACATTTCTAACAGTCACTGACTTGCATTGTTGTGCTCACATCACTATGAGCACTAAACACTTTCATCTCTGCTTCACTGTGAATTTTCGTTCAAGGTGTGAAACCATTCAGACCAAAGCAGGTCAAGTGCAGACTGCACATATTGGGCCTATACATACTTTACTAGTGAGCACAGACCTACGCTCAACCACTTTTTGTTCAGGGATGGTTTGCAGGCAGGAAATGCAGTACTAAATAGGATTCTGTTGTTTGATCTATAATTGCAGTGTCTTTGCAGTGGTACAAACATAATACTGCTCAGTGTTGTGTTAATGTTTGTTTTGCATTTCTTCAACACAGGGTAAGAAAGATGATCTGATTGACCCTGAGGTTGATGAGTCTAAGGTAAAATCTCTTTGTTGCATATTTTCAGTACCTGAACTAAAATCATGCGTCAAAAAATAATCTAAATGGACAGTTAACTCATATTTTTATGATGCAGGTAGGAGAAGATGATCACCACTTCCGGAAGCCAGCCAATGACATTACGTCTCAGCTGGAGATCAACTTTGGAGACCTGGGCCGTCCAAGCCGTGGCCGTGGTGGACCACGTGGTGGCCGGGGAGGGGCAGGGCGTGGCCGTGGCGAAGCCACTAGGCCGGTCCGTGGGGGAAGGACTGACAAGGTAGAAGTGTCACTGTTCTTTCATTATGTGCATTTAAAATTGGTTGTTGGTGATACTTAATATTACTAAGCTAAAGGTAAATAATTGTTCAGCACTTCTCATAAATGTCTTGTTATCTTCTTTCTTTATCGATGGCACATCTTCCAAAATATTTGAATCCTCTAATTCCAAGTTGTCTTCACTTTTCCTCACAGTCGTCTGCATCTGTGCCCAACGTGGACGACCCAGAGGCCTTCCCGGCCCTGGCCTAAGCCCCGGCTGCTGTCCCTCAGGTCTACAGGAGCCTCCTTAGCACCTCCACTACGAGGCTTGCATGTTCCTGGATCCTTCAGCAAAGTGAAATGATGGCGAAGACTGTCATTAACTATGGCACTCAATGTGAGGACTGAGTTTTACCCAACAAAAAGAAAAGATGGAAAAAAAACAGAAATTAACAAAAAAAAAACAAAAAAGAAAAGGACTTCTTGCTACTCTGGAGCAACTTATTGGTAGAGGTTTTGTACTTGGAAACAAAGTAGCAGGGATGTTTTCATACAGTATTTTTTTCAGAGGTTATGCATTGTCCATTGATAAATTTTTGTAATTGCTGCTTGAAAATATGCATTACGAAATATAAGCATAAGAAGACTATCTTTATCTTGGTGTGTGCCATTGCTTGCTCACTTTAAATTGGGCACTGTGGAGCTCCAACCCAAGCTCATAAGCTCTGCCACACCAAGTATTTCTGATGAAGTTACAGGTTCACTCACTGAGATTTATGGATTTTTTTTTTCTTTAGCACTGGGGTATTGTTTTATATTTTATACAGGAGGTCTATTCTTCTATGATCTTCAGCTTGTAAATCTTAACTATTTTCATAAATCTTTGAGAGACTGTATTTCACATGGTGCAGATAGGACACTCCTTGATCTTTGATCAAGTGATGCTGCCTACATTTGAATGCATTGATAAAATGGCATCTAAATCTGTATTAAGGTTCTTTTGTACTGACGTTCGAAGGAGGAACCATAGGTCATTTTGGAGGAACACGGAGCTAATTGCTCTCCTAAATTTGCATTTGCTCCTGAGACATTTGTCAGGTGGATCAATTTGAAAGTTATTCCTGCCTTCTACTCGTATTTGGGATGCTGTTCACCATCTAATGTCTCTTCCTCCCTGCCCATTTTATCTGACGAGTCACCATGTGCCAGTTAATGCCTTTTGTTTTTACTTTAAAGTGATATATGGAGTGTCTTTATACAGTTGAGATCCTCCGACTGTTTACACACTCCACTCGAGCATCCACAGGTGTAAACTTGGCCCAGCTTCAGTTTGTTTCTGCAGTCTGTTCTGTGCTGATATTTTTCCTCCACTGTTGACTTGCCCTGTTGCAGCCACAGTGGCACCACTGCATAATTGCTCTGAAAGAAATACAGTCGTTCATTGTGTGGAACAACTGAAGTGCTCTACAAATGTGTGAATTCTAGCCCTGCTATTAGAGACCTCTGTCGGTAAATAAAGATGGTCGATAAATCTTTTTGCATTGTCACTTTTTTAAAAAACATTTCAGCTGTATGCTGGATCTATAGACATTATCTTTGATGCAACTCACTGTTGTTTAAGGTGGATGTCCACACAAATGTTCAGTGGAGAAATCTGTTGAGCAAATGTGTCAAATTAAAATCTCCCACCTCTGCTTTGAAAAATGTGAAAGATCAGCATTAAGCTCTGTTACAGCAGACTTGTTAACTGTTTTAACAATTAATTCACTGTGTTTTAGACCAGTCAGCCATTCAAGAGAAAGGTGAGACATTGAAGACAAAACACATTAATGGTAAATTGCGCGTGTGGTGATTTTCTACCTTATTGGTATTCAAAGCACTTTTACTCTTTCTCACTCACCCATACAAGCTGACACACCAGGGGCAACTTGGGGTTCAGTGTTTTGCCCTTCGACATATGACTGGAGGAGCGATTGGTAGACTGCTCTACCTCGTGAGTCATAGCCATTGAGGTGTCTGCGAGTGCAGAGAAAGGAAATATCTGTGTAGACATTAAACCTCAGAAGTCAGTCTTAAGATAAGACTACAATTAAATTAAGCAATCAGTTTTATTAGAAGGTTGATGCTTAACAGCCTTTAACAGGATAAGTAACTGCAGTTTCTAGTCTGTTGGTGACAATGTAAAGAAACATTTTTAGCAGTGCTTGCAACACAGATCTATACATAACACTTGACTGATTAGTCCACCAGTCTGTACAGATTGAACCAGCTGAACTTTTGGTTAAAATGCCCTGGTTCAGACATTTCCCTGAAGATAAATCTTAATTTCTTATAGTGATGGTTTGACTTCTCCTTTAGCACCACCACCAGGTCCAAATATCACCTGAAACATTTCCATGAGCATCACATGTGCTATTCTCTTAGTGCAAAAAGAAAATACTGGTATGCCAATATATTAACTGAGGAGGATGAACATGGTAAACATACCTGATCAGTGTGTTAGAATTTAGCTCAAAGCATTGCTGTATCTGTGTACAGCTGCTAGCATGGCTTCGTTTCCAAATATTTCCTGTTTATCAGTATAGTTAAAATTGTTGCATATAGTGATGCAAGTAATGAACTATGATTCTGATGTTAAGCAAACATACTGTTGAATTGTTTGTCTTGCAGCACTGAAAGCACACCCAACATGCAGGATAGTCAACAATGTTAATATTTTTTGAGATTGGCTTTTTCATAAAAGACATTCATCTTCATCAACATCAAAGAAAGAAAATCAAGGTCCTGCTATTGTTCATGCTGGCACACTGTCATGTCTTAGTGGGACAGCTGAACAGAACTGAGCCACTGGTAATGTTAGTAATACCTGTTGCTTTCCTACTGTAACAAGTGAACAAGGCCTATCAGCGCCTTACTCAAATACCTCAGTCAGGCAGGCTGAAATTTCAGTATCCAGTACTCATTTTGGTCATGGTATTAGTGTGTGTAGCCATTCTTAAAAGGAAAAATGGTAATGCATAAAATGAAAAGAAAAAAAAAAGATCAAAAATATAACTGCAAAACAGTTCAGACTTGCTGAGCTGATTGTTACATTTGATCTCGATGAGCATGGAGGTAGAACTGCACATCCCAGCTAGATGCATTAAAGGACTCAACATCCATCCATTTTCTCGCGGGGGGTGCTGGAGCCTATCCCAGCTGTCATCAGGCGAGAGGCAGGGTACACCCTGGACAGGTCGCCAGGCTATCGCAGGGCCGACATATACAGACAAACAACCATGCACGCTCACAGTCACACCTACAGACAATTTAGAGTCACCAATTAACCTAACATGCATGTCTTTGGATGGTGGGAGGAAGCTGGAGTATCCGGAGTGAACCCACGCAGACACGGGGGGGACATGCAAACTCCACACAAAGAGGCACCCGGGGATTGAACCCGGGTCCTCTTAGCTGTGAGGCGACACTACACCACCGTGCCGCCCAGACTTCACACTAAAACCATAAAAAACAAGAATCCAGACACCCAGTCCAGTTATCGTGTCGAGTCTCTTGTTTAGCAGTGTTTGTCCTGTAAAAATTGCTTTAAACCTCATCTCACTAAAGAGTTCTGGTTTCAGCTTCAAACTAAATGTTCTGAAAGAAGTCACTGCAGTCAATTTTTACAGCATCCAGAGTCAACTTCCCTCTGAAATCCAGCTGTTCCATGAAGACGTTGTGACTGGGGAAGAAATCAAGCACTTCTGAAAACTCCTCCTCCTCCTCCTGATCTTCCTCGTCCATATTTCCCGGACCATGTGATGAGATGTAATCAACAGTTGTATTCGTGTCCAGAGAGGTCTCTGTGTGGTCGGAGCTGTTCGAGTCGTGGGATAAGCTCTTGATGTACGTGGTCAGAGGGTAGAGCAACGTGGTCGGCTCTGTCTCAGGGCTCAGGACGCACCGAGAAGGGTACTGTAAGGTGACATTTACAGGTGTGGAGGTGTCACTGATCTGCTTGGGCAGCTCCTCAACCTCCACCAGGATGGGCTCTTCTTCCTCCTTGGTGGCACTGGAGTTACTCAGCTGCACCTGGAGGTTCATCTTGCCCTGGTTGGGAGGGAGATTCAGGCTCAAACAAGGGCCAATGAGTTACAGCATAGCTTGAATTTTATTAACTTATCTACATTCTTACCTCCTCTTGGGTACACTCTTTCGCCCATTTGCTGTTTGCAGGATCTGGTACAACATCAAGCATAAGACACTGGAAAAGCACCCAGAACCTGAGGGGGAATGTGGGAAACAGCTGAACAATACCGCATGGAAAAGTTTACAAAAACATAAACAATACTCATCTTTACTGCTCCATCATTACTTGTGTTTTCTGCAGAGGACTAGATCAACAAAATAAAGAGAATTATATGGAGTGACTGTCTGTCTTACCTCTGCTTTACAGCTGAGCACTGGCACAGACAGACCAGAAAGAACAAGATGATGAAGATGACACCACACACCAGTAAAAGAGAGAGTTGGGACTCTACAGCAGTAATAGTGAAACAGACATAATGTGAGATTGCAGCATATACATTTACATAGACAGACAGACTCACTATCATCATAAGATAGCAGCAACTGTCGCGGTGAAACCATTTTTTTTGACAGTGTCACTAAGTATAAGTAAAATTCCTGTTCTTAAGAAACTAGAATTACTACTTTGCTGTTTTGTGCCTCCACAAAACAAATTGCAGTTTATATTCAACCAAGTGGTACTAGGAACTACTAGGTAGTTAGCAAGTCACAAAGACAAAATTACCCTCTACCCTCACCACATACACTCTCCTGAAAACTGGGACTATTTTATTGAGTGTGTTTTAGGCAGATTGGATTATTTCTTTGCACCGGTGGAGAATTTTTCTTACAGTGTCAAACTACTCCTTTAAAGAAACTTGAAAAGCAGCTTACGCTGGATAAAGATCTTGACTTTCAGACCCGCAGGGCCCTTTCCTTCAGCAGTTGAAGCAGTCATCCACAGGCTGTATAAAGCCGGAGACATGTTTTCAATGACATACACTCGCTCTGCCGCTGAGACAAAATCTGAAATACAAATTCATAGACACACAGCAGAAGAGTCAATTTCTACAAAGCTGCTTGGGTTATTGTTATTATAACACCAACTATATATAAGATGCTATCACCTCAGTGTAATGAAGCGTAGTCAAGCTGTATGAAACATTGATGTAGGCAAGGGTGCTTAATTTTTATTTTACTTCTTCACTTAGACAAACAAAACGGTGAAAACACAGCCTCTTTTTGAGAGCTGCTTAATAAACGCTTGGTGCAGCTGCTCTCTCAAAAGGTCCAAACAAAAATAAAATAGTTCTTACAGGATTGCAGGTGTCCACTGTCGCTCTCTAAATAGATGGTGTAACTGGTGATACAACCCATGCGGTGACCCCTGTGAAGCTCTGTCCAGGTTACTGTCACTTTGTTTCCCTCAACCGTCTCTCTGAACACTGGAGCAGCTGCTGGGACTGCAAACAGTGCGCAGAACGCAAAATATTAATGGAAAAAGCATTTAATAGTCCTGTTATAATATAAACACTACCATTAACAGTAATATTCAGATTTATCATAACATTACAGTTGAGTAAACTGGAAATCAATAGCTAAATAAAGCCTCTTAGATCTTACCTGACTCCTGAGTGGTGACGCCTGTAAATCTGGTCCTGTGCACTGAGTTGCCATCGTAGAAAACATACACTGCTCCTTCATAGCACTCAAATGTCTTCATATCTGCATAAATAAAAAGAGTAGTTCACAAAAATGCAGCATTTTGAGAGAATAGAGCAAAAAATTATGAAATGCAGTAATGCAATAAAGAAGACAACTGTACAACGCTGGCTTTGCTTTATGTGTGTTATTCCACCTGTAATTTATTTAACTCCCACCTGTGATGACTGCATGGCTGTCACTGCCGCTCAGTCGGACCCATCTAAGTTCCTCCAGCTTGTGACCCTCTGGGTACCACTCCACCACATAGGCAGCAGGTAGCGGTGTAGTTTCAGGCTTTCTCCACGAGATGGTGACACTGTGGTTACCTTTTGTTGTCTGCACATCCTGAGGGGGCTTGGCTGAAAAATGAGGAGGGTGTAGGAATAAACACTGTTAATACAAGAGAGATTTTTACAGAAAACACCAGCTTCACCTGGGACTCCTGGGAGTGTTATTAATGTATCTATGACCTGTAAACAGACGTAATTAAAAAGAAATATTCATAACTTTTATTATTTTTACCTTTTGTGTGACACAGTGTAATTTTGGCAGGAGGGGACAGCCCTTTGGAGTTGCGGGCCCACACTTTCACCTCACAGTTGGCACAGAATGGCACTGAACAATTCCTGTCGTCACCACTGAAGTTCTCTGACTTCAATACAGAACTGTGGTTGTATACGTCGACTTTGTAACCTATGATCTTCCCTGTAGAGATGGAAATGTTCGCCACCTGCAATCAGGGAAATGTTTGAAAATAAATCACAGAGTTTTCTGGCATATATTTGCTTTTGTTGAAGAAAAAGAAAAAGATTTGTAGTTGTATTTGACTGTATTTACAGGATGCTCAAAATGAACACACAGCAGTATGTAAGACACATCATTTCTGTTCAGCTCCTCTTTTCTTGTAAATTGAAACTGTGGTGTCGGCTGACAGGTTTCACTTATCGCTCTCCTTATGTGACATTCAATGAATGTGTGTATGGGGTGAAGGGTGGGGATGTGTGCGATTGTGTGAGGCTGTCACACCTCAGAAGTGGTCAAGGGTTGACCTTTTAGTTTGTACAGAAGATAGTTGTGAAGCAAGAAGATCAGAAAGTGTTACTATGGCTACAACACCGCACGCCCACGCAGACACAAGAGTGAGAAAGAGGAGAGGGAACACATGGAGACTACAGACGGTTCAGCTGAAGTTCTGCAGCGTTGTGTGTATCCTCCATTTTCATTATTCAGCAATGTAATGAAAATTAATAGAAAACACACACGAGATTTGAAACTTACCTTCCAATAAACTCTCAGGGATTTTAAGTCTGATGCAGGTTCAGCGTACCACACATCCAGCTCTTTTGGAGCTAAAATCGTAAAACATTAATTTGTCATTACACCATGACAGTAAAAACAAATGGAAGAAATGAAGACTGATATTTTCAGAGTTTGACTTTACTGGCAAGAATTGGGTGTTTTCTTCAATAAATGAGTGCATCGGTATGATGATGATTATTCCTAATCATTTGTCACTTTCAAAGGATTTTGAAGTATTACTAGTACAAACATCCAGTCTGTGGCTGTGTTCATTTTTCCTGTGTGAGCTGACGTCTGACTGTAATGAGTAACAGTTCCAAGAAACCTGTCTGAAAACTGTCTGAATCGATATATACATCCACACCTGATTCAAAATACTTAAGATCGCTGTCTTTAAAATGACATCTTTAGAGAAAAGATGAGAAGCTAATTTTAAACTCCTGATGTTTTCTTAAAGTTTTCTCTTGGATAAATTAGCAGATGCCTTCATGGCTACAGGAGAATACAGTGAATTCCCTCTGATGTAACACTGACATAACACTGGAGACAGCAGTGAATGTGTGACATGTGATAAGAAAAGTTCACCTTGCCCTGTAATTTGCGTACAGTATGTAGGAAGAAGCTGTGAGCACTCCTGCTTTCTGCACTGCTGCACAGATTGGCAACTGTATAATGAGCCAAGTGGTGAAAATATACAGTAAATGAGGTCGGACAACCACAGTGGTTCTTCCAGTTATGATTTTAATTTCACTTCAGTAAGAAATTCAAACTACAGATTGCTTTAGATAATACTTATGAGAGTGAATATCTTGTTGCCTTTACAGAGAACGCAACCCTGTTGGTGAGTTCAAGCGCAGTTCTGAATCTGTATATTAGCTATTTAACTGCAAGCTTTTAAATGCAGCTTACAAATTCTTTTTACCACCATTGTATTTTTTTCTGATTCTGAAGTGAGAATACGTTTCAGAATTAGTGTCTTGCAAACACCGGCTGTAAACCATGGGTAATTATAATGTGTTTTCATGTGCTCTCTATCTGTCATAGGTTGTGCACGAGGCTTTTACTCAGCACTACTTCATCAAATATGCACTCCCAGTTTGCAGCAAAGGGAAGGACTGTAACTTCAGTACATTTCTTACACATTTGGTTTTAATGAAAACACTATGAAATATATGCAATGACATGAAATGGAAAAGGAAAAGGAGTTACATTTGACCTGCTCCCAGGTGATGTTACAGCTACTGTTGTTGTTTTTTGTGGTAGATAAGCTTCCTCAAGCATGTTTCAAAACTCTAAGGTGATTTCCATATGTCCTGACATTAAACCAATGACTGCCAGGAAATCAGCCAATGGGTGGAATCACTTGTATGGATCATAAATAACTTTTACAGTACTGCCTTAGATTCAATCATAGACATGAGCCAGCCAGATATATGTTATTAAACTAGTTCATGTGCTGAATACTTCACTTAAAGACACTATTTTGAACAGTCTCTACTGTGACCTCTGCTACTGCTATCGACTGTTTGTGTGAAGCTGATGAGCTGTCCCTCCTGCATAGTCATACAAATACGTCTAAAGTGAGATCTGTTTATCTTTACACCATCAGTATTAAAAATATCTTGCCACTTCCATAAAGCAACACTAACTTCTTTACCACGTCACTATGCTTCTCTCTTTCTGTTTTTTCTGATCACCAGTGGCTGTTTTTGCTCTTAACACACTTTTTCCATATCCTGCAGACAGAGTGGTGAGCTGATAAGTACTTGGTACTAAGTACCAACCCAAAGAAAAGGAAGCCTTACCTCATTTTATGATAGCTTGTAAAGATAAAGCACCACAGAGATGCTTATGTCCCTTTCTATTTAAACATATTCAGTAGTGATTTCATTGACTAAGTATAGAAATACAGGTAGGCTCTTGAAGCTGCAGGTGAGCACTCAGTTACTTACCCTCCTCTTGAGTCCTGCTGGAAATGTTTGTGCTCCACTCGCTCCACAGACCAGTGCTAAATCTGGTTCTGGCTCTGAAATGGTACAACATATAGGGCGCCAGAGAGGAGATGGTGCAGTGCTGAACTGGACTCATCTGAGCACCCTGAAAGTCAAAAACAGGTGTATTTTTTAGTGTTGCTTGTGGTAAAGCGTAATTTCTGATAACATTGTAAGAACACCTGAGCTTTCAAACATTAAAGGTCAAATTTGTTTTTGAGACTTGTGCTACACCGGGTGTTCACTCCTGCACACACTCATATCTGCCTTTAGACTTGAATCGGCAGTAGAGGTCTGATCATGCAAGGTGTGTTTTCAAAGGTTAAGTAACCTCTTGCAATATCTCTGGTAACACACACAAAACCTCTAAGATGTATTACTTGGTCACGGTAAGTTGTCCATGTCTGTTCTCCTGCTGTGTATTGGATCTCCAGGTGTTGGGTCCTTATAGACTGCTTCACTTTGATGGTGCAATCCCTGGATGAGCACTCAGGTTGGACAAGTTCAGGACTGGGTGGCATTGCTGATCAGATCAACAGATTGATGAAAGAAGTCAGATATACTAAAAACAAGTGTCTTGAGCAGGTGTCACAGTATACTTTGTTTTTGCTATAGAAACAGTGATAAAAAAAAAGATGACTGCGTGTGTAGAAGAGATCACTGAAGCAGCTTATTACCCACGATAAACATTAAAGTTATAATGTGAAAAGGAGAAAGATTACTGCAAAGCAGGTTTTATATTGTAGACATCACAATGTCTTTCCGACAAAACAGACAACTTGAAACTGTCACTACACAAGTCTATGCTCTCTGTGAAGAGGTTGCCAAACACTCTGCAAACTGAGATCTCTGGGGATGAGCAATTCATGTGGGTCTTACCAATGTCGCTGAGTGTGTAGTTATTGACAGAGGACTCAGCAAAGCCCAGTAGATTTTCAACATGGACCCACACAGAGATGAACTGGACAGATGTGGATACAGGAAAACTACCGGATGGTGAATCTGTTCCCTTACTGGGAATTTTCACTTCACCTGTGTGGTGTCTTGCTACAGTTCTCACCCTAAAACACACAAAGCCAAGTTTCATTTGACAGTATAAGCCAGACACTAAACTGTGCTGTGAGATGTTTTCAAGACAGATTTTACTGGAGTTGCTTTTTTTTTTTTCAAACTCACCAAAGCACTGAACTGTTTACAAGATAAGTATCCCGCCCTCTGTTCCAGGTGCAGAACACATCTCCACGCTCATTATTTTTGACTTTGTAGATGCATGAAATGTTTTTAGGGCGATCTGGTGGGTCTGTAGGACAAAGAAGACAAAGAGGAATTGAATGAGCAAAATATTATATTGACTGTTCTTAATGTTTGAGAGTGATGTAAAAAATTGCTTGCACTTGGCTGACTAACTCATAAGAATATTCAATAAGGTTATAATCTGCCATTATTGAAAAAAAAGTGCCATCCCCTAATGTTATCATTGCATCAACATGTTTTGTCTTTTCTTCTTTCTTACATTATTACAGAACAAGTATTGTATTTATATTTTGTACCAATGCCCTCACCTACATCACGTACTATATGTGTCAAAACACAAGCTATTTATTACAGCCAAAACATTCACAGCTCTGTGGTCAGAATAAGCAACACATTGCAGTTAACTTTGTCCCCATGCTGTGCTCAACCAACTAAAATGTAATGTCAGTAGTTGAAGAAGAGAAAGCAGAACCAGTCCTTTCTACAGCTTGTGCAGCTTGAGAAGTTAGACTTGTGCCTTAAGATGAAAGTCTCATCTTGAAACACCATGCACTGTAAAACATACTGCAGGATTTACATGGGTTTTGAATGAGCATAAAAGATAATTGTGGTGACTTGTATTAAAGATCCTGGCTGCAGTGTTGAACTTACACTACACTATATTGCAATGCATGTATTAAATGCCTAAATAATCTTAAATCCATTAAATATGTGTACAAACAAACATGTCAGAGGGATAAATGCTCCAGAAAAGAATACTTCACAGCTCCAATGCTTCACACTCACATCCAGTTGTGATGTCCAGTCCACATGAATCCAGTCCTGGAGAACAGTTACAGTGACAACTGTATGTCCTGTTCTTTGTTATGTTTACCACATTAAAATATATGGTTGTTGAATTCAGTTCCATGTGGCTCTGTGGTGCCGGTGAGTGGCCACTGAGCATGAATCCCTTGCATTTGCAGTTAAAGCTGCAGTAAACTGTAAAACTGGTTTCTCGTTTCACCACAGATCCAACGCTGGACCAGATGGTACAGTATTTATCACCTGAAAGCAGAAATGATGAGTTACATAAACTGAAATGCAATGTTCATATTATCTACGGAGTTGCTAATTTGGAAAAAACTATTCATTATTTATTTGTTGAATTTGGAGCATGTGGTACACCTGCCTTACTCAAATCATCCTTATGAGTATTTATTACGCACATTTTAAGTCAATTACAGATCTGGAAACACTATCATACTAACTTACTGTCATGTAGGCCACATCCACTGTCTCCAAATAATATGAGAAAAATATTAAAATGTGTGTATCCACGGAGCAGTCTGAGCTTACCTACGCAAAGTTGCACGGCCAGCAATAAAACGACAGTGAAGATGGACCATGTTTGGCGCATTGTCGCCATGAGTCATCAGTAACCCGTTTCTTGTATGTCTCTTACATTGTAGCAGGAGCTGCTAATTAAATCCTAAAATAAGCACAAGCACGCACATGTATTAGGTCAGTTATTATTCTCTAATAAAGTGATTATTTGAAGGACTAATTATCATAATGATCTAAAGTTAATTTCTGGTCAACTGTTAATGAATTTCACTATTTAATGCAGCTGTTAATATATTCCTATGTGTTGTCTGTTCATGTTAAATCATTATACATAACGCGTATTGGGCGCAAAACTTCCTACAAGCAATAGATGGTAATGGAAACTGAAAAAATAAGACCTCACACTCACCCAGACATCACATCCCAGTATTATACCAGTATTTTTTTTGCCTTCTGATACTTTTGAAGCTCTTATCCGTCATCGTAACTCGTCCTAAACATGATCATTTATACGCGTGTGTCCAGAGTGTGGTTGGCTCCGCCTCTGGTGCGATGTGATCAACCAAAGTCACAGTTCATCAGTGAAGTTAAAGGCACACACTGCTCACTACTGTGCCAACTGACGCAAAGATTTTCTCAGTATTTCTAGAAATTTAGAGAGGACGCTCTGATGCGCCGTTGGTTATTTGCCAAGAGATTTGCATTAACCCCTATTAAAAATGAAATATACATAGCAACATAGCAGATTGTTGATCTAACTTTGCACACGTAGAGAGGTCAGTTCCATTATCTCCACATGATGAGGAAACTCTTCAGGCTGATGTTTAGACCTGTCAAAGAAGGAGTATTTGCAACAGAGCAACAGCCTCAGATCATTTTTCATCATCACATTTTCCGCATGGCCCATAGTTTTTCACTCCCTCAATCACAACGTCATGTGGTGCAGTGGGGGACTTTCCCCTGTAGCTGCACCACATTTCAGCTTAAGACGTACAACACAATACCAGGCTCGGTCTTCTGACGAATAACTTCAGCGGGAGCAAGAACGACACATGAATGTTAAAATCATCTCAGAAAAACGTATCACAACTTATCAGGAGACCCTCCTGATAAGTTGTGCTTATCAAAGAGGAAGTGAGACAAAGTTCAGGAAGTCCTAAAAAACGGTGCATAACTGCAGGTGGTGTAGTAGGAGTACAACCTAAGGTTCAGGAGCAGATTACTATATGTGTGCTACTATACTTATGTAGCAGGGAAATCCCCAACTAACTTTCATCTCCATATATTTAGGAATAATTTCACGTTATGTCTCTCATCATTAGAAGCATGCAGGGGTCACGCCCTAATATTAAAATACAATAAGCAGTATCACTAGCTATTTCTGACATGGTACATAAATTATAACCATATCTTGAGTATTGGCAAATGATTGTTAGATGACAGTTGTAAGAACATGATTTTGTTTGACAGGTTGTGAGAGACATGTTTGACTTGTGAATATTCTCCCCAGATATAAGACTAGATTTTATTTATAATATTTAATCTCATCGTTTATTTTCAAAATTGAAACTCATAATCCTATTAATAAATCATCCACTGTCTCTCTGTCTGAGGTGCTTTGAACTGAATGCTACTATCTGCATATTCATAGTGGAAATGCTAATGGTGTTTAATCACAACCATCTAACAACCCTTTACATTTGTCTTAGGACATTTGCGTGGCCCCAACCACTGTGCTAGTGGAAAGAGGATTACCAACATCATCAGGACCCTACGTCTGGAAACCATGAATAAGTGGCAATTTATTAATGACTTGTCATTACATGTCACTATAAACCAAAAATATCTTGTACCACTACAGGAAAATTATGATTCATCCTCTGGGGATAATGAGATATCTCAGTCTCGACCAAACAACACAGACAGACCAACATTACCATCCATACAGCCATGCTGCTAACATGGCTACAAGAAAACATTTCTAAATGTTTTATTCATTTATAATGGTTCTTTTGAATTTACTCTACTTACAATCACACAAAGTCACTGAGGTGCTTGATTAATGCTTTCTTTAAAAAGTCAGTTTAGTAGTGCACATTGTCCTGTTCATGTCATTCTCATTGTCGCTGCTACTCAGGAGTGTTGCAGACTGAAGTGCTGCTGTCAGCAGCTACTTGAGGGAAGTAACCACATGGCAACGTTGTCCCAACTGTATACTGAGATGTACAAGTCCCTGACATGTCGGGGGTTGTTATTTCCCCCTGTTGTAACTGCAGAGAGGGAGAGTCTGCTTCAACATCATTCTCCACCCTCCTCCTGCCCAGTAGAACACCTCTATTCAGAGCAGGAGACGTTTTAGACCATGAAAGACCACCAACAGAACTGAGAGTCAGTCCCAGGGGTGAGTCAGAGAAATCCACTTCCACACTGGAGAGCAAGCCTCCCAGTAATCCTCCAAATACACCTGAACATCTGTCCTCCTCCCCACTCACTGATATGTCCCTCTGCTCCTCTTCCGTCTCTTTCATCTCCTCTCCTTGTGAAGCCAACAGAGCAATCTGGGGTTTGTAGCTGACAGGTTCCAGCTGGCTGTCAGCAAGCTTTGTCCCACAGTCTGACTTGAGTAACGGTGTCTCCACTGTGGGTCGTCCTGAATCAAACCGCGATATTTCGACGTGGATGGTTGGATAAACATCATCCCTCTCCTCCCAGGAGATCAGACTGATGGGGGACAGGGGAGGGTCACTGTGGGTGCACGAGAAGGACGGTTCACTTTCATCCTGCTGGAGACAACAAGAAGGAAAAAACAAAGCAGAGCTGGATTTGATTGACTCACCCAAAGTGACAAACAGGTACATGGCAGGTGTGTTTGTCATCATGTACTCACTTGCAGAAGCTCACGTATCAACAAAACAAAGAAGCTATGTGCTGTCAGAGTGAAAGCAGAAAGTAACAACTGACATCACTTCCTACTGTACTCCAGAGCTGTATGTAGTGTTTTCAGCACATCTCAGGAATGCATTAGACATTGATATCAAACAGTATAATTCTGCTCTCATGGCTGATGCAGTTGTTTCAGTTGCTGGTTGACATTATTTTGGTTTTGTGGTGGCAGGAGTTCACACAAAAAGAGGGAAGCATGAATGTCAACACAGTTCATAGCTTGTTTTCATTACCTCCAGCAGTCTTATGGCATTGCTGTTTCCTGGTTTTGGCAGGTTTTCAACAAGCCAGGCAGGTCCCCAGGTTATACATTTCTGTTTGATCCTGAGATTTAAGACAAAAAAGTTTTTCAGCGTTCAGAATTCATGATGACTGTTAGGTATCAAAAACTGCGAATTTACATTTATAGAAGAAAAAACCATGGAAACAGTTTTTTTTCTATGAACGAGAGACACTAATTTGGTCGTGATGTCATAATGCACGAAGCGCATAATCAGTATCCACATCTAAAACCACTCATCAGGTTGGTATTCTTGACCACAATTAGTACAGTTTTTGCTAGATACGTTAGGTTTCTGTTCATGTTAATCTTGTGGGTTCACGTTTATCTGCTCATTTTGTGGTGTGGTTTATCATGAAATCAGCCACTGTGGCATCCATGGTCTTTACTAGTAAAACAAAACTTATGTGCATTCAAGCCCAGTTGCAGGAGACGGAGGAAAATATTTGACGATTATCCTAACAGAATACTTTCACTATTATTAGATGATGTCTGTTATGATTTCCAGTAAGCGAAGACAGCTATTACAGCGATATTGTTCAATACAAATACCTTTTCCTCACACAGCTCCAGCACATCAGATTGGCTATGATTGCAATGAAGAAGGTAACGATGAAAACAATCACAATCACCAGGCCGACTAGAGGAATTGACAGGGGAAACAATAGATTATCAAAATGGCTGTCACAGAGTTAGGAAAACTGTTTTCTTAAAGCTTTCCTGCACTGAGTCGAAGTTAAGCGAATTTACAGGCACAACCTCATAACTACAGTGTACATACTGTAGGCTGGGGCTTAGTGAGTTGGTGTTTGTAGTTTTATCGGTGCCAGAGGATAATAACAGGAAACTGACCTGCAGGGGCTTCAGGGTAAGAGTAGATGCGGCTCATCCGCGGTCCTTCACCTGCTGAAGTGGATGCAGTCAGCTGCAGAGCCAGGGCTCCTTCAGGACAGTCTATCCATATCTGTCTTTGGCTTGAGCCAGACACCGTGACTAGAGAGACACAGATAGGAAACAGCTTAGTGTTTATTTACATGTCCACCATTTACAGAGTAACATGTAAGGAATCGAAATTCAATACTCAATAGCTGTTTTTGGTTTCTTCCAAGTCATGAGAAAAATATCTGGTTCTTTAGCTCGTAAACACTTCAGCTGCTTGTCACTAAACTTGCCTGTTTGCTGTTTGGCATGAAGTGTATGAAGTTTTTTTTTTTTTTTTTTTTTGCTAAAAACAGTTACAAGCACACAAAAACAAAACTGTGAGAGCAGTGAACCAAACCAGTGAAGGTGAATGCCAGACAGCTAAATACTGAACTGAAAGTCACCGTTCTCTGTATTCTTCTCTGGGTTCCTCTCTTGGGTTCATCAAAATGAGTGACCTCCTTCTCATTGTTTTTACATTGTCACTTGATTTATTATATAAACACAGGTTATAACTAATTTAAACGCATGCAAATGCACAAGAAAGGCTTAATGAAATCATATCTCACTGGAACTTGAACCAGTGATGAGATTGTTTTGTCATTTTCTCTTGTGAAGTGAAAATTGAACTTCAGTTGTGGAAAAGGAGTCTTTAATGTGCTCAATTTAAAAAAAAAATTGATTTAAACATCCACAAATCAACCAGGGCAACTAGGTGAACAACTTCAAAATTTCAACAAATCTGCTGAAGGAGCTCGTGTGGTATGACAGAAAGCCCCAGAACTGCTTCTAAACAGACCCTGATCGATTCATACTTTTTATTTCTCCTGCTCTTGTCACTATTTTCCAGAGAACGTCAATTTGAACCAACTTAATAAACAAGTTGTTGCTGTGTCTTTGTCTTTGTCACTAAGCTACCACTGTTCCTTCAGGACAGGAATTGTATTTTCAGGTACAAGTAAAAAGAGCACGAGAATAATTTGACATATTCATAAGTTTGTGTAAAACTTCATACATGATGTCTTAAAAAAAGACGTGCTGTCTACACACAACATGTCATGACAGAAAGAAGAAAAGATTAGCTCTCAGGTGCCTTTACACCGATGCTCCAGAAATAGTGTATGAAGCAGGCTGTTAGTAACAGCCTTCACTGTTGCATGTGTGCATCAAGCCACACGGTTTCCTGTTTGTGGTCAGAGCCAGTTCTAGAAAACTCTATGATTCACTGAAGACACTGAGAAAATGATGACAACCAGTGAAACATAAATGTGCTCGCTAACAAACATCTGATCAGTCACAATGTCCATATAGTCAAACCATCAGAAAGGATTAGACGCAACTATACAGTCAGACTTTCTGAGGCAAATTAGTAAATGTTCACGTTTGCTACATTTCTTAATCAATGTTCTAACTTCATCACAAAACATAAACAACCATGCAGGAGTTAAATGCTTGAAATTTACCTCATTACTGGAAGCGAGAGCAGAAAAACCCTGCTGATGCTTTGTGGGAGGGGAGAATCAGTGGAATGCTGGTTGCACACTTTCCATTATGTAACAATGACTTGGGTTGAATCAATACATACATATTACTGCATATATTATTTTCCACACGTGCACAGGCACAGGGCAGAAGGCCTTAGCCTGACCAAGTACAAATACAAACACGAACATAGGGTTAAATGAGCACCAGAAGGAGCTCTGAAATCTAAGAACAGGAAGCGACAATCAGCAAAGTTCAGCTTCCTTCCAACCCTTTAGAGTAAATCTAAGTGTAATGTTATTGTGATGTTAAGATTACAGTAGTAGTTCAGCAACACTGATTTGAAGTTGTAATTATCACCTGAACTACAAAAACATATTTTCTCACTTACACAGGTGGTACTGTATATAGCCGTGTAGATAGTTTTGGTCTTATTGCAGAATTGTCTCTTCTGTTGCTGCCACAATACAATGGTGGTGAATAGAAATTTGAGAAATCTGTACTACTCACAGTTCAGCAGATCATTACAACAACAACAAAAAAAACACAAACACAAATAACACATAGAAATAAAACACATTACAACTCACCACTGAGTTCTGGCCTGTTGTAGTCCAGTGTCTGGACATAGATGGTGTAGTTTGTGATGAAGCCTCTCCGCTGGTATACAGGCAGCTCGTCCCACTGGATCAGGATCTGTCTAGCCTTATGGGCCAGCACTGACATGTTGGGACCCGACACTGGTTCTGAAGCACACGCGCACACACACACACACACACACACACACACACACACACACACTAGATAAATATAGTACATACTGTATGCTGCATGTGTTGATCAATTATGATCCATAAGTATTCTAAATCTATTACGATGAACTAAACTGTTGAAAAACTTCAGTCATTGAATTTAAAATTTACAGGGACAAACTGAGTCTATGAATCATACTCTGTTCTTTAGAGTAGAGCAGTCTGGATGATGGAGCACTGACACCTCTGGTGGTCACAGCATACAAACAGATATTGTACCTCACACCTGCAGTCAGACCTGAAACAACACAGCCAAACTGTCAAATATCATTCACAGATAATCAACGCTGTTCAGGAACTTTAGGTTGAGGTGCATTAAAGTAATTTAAAATCTTCCACAGTATTGAGATGATAAATACGCATACTAGTATAATTCACCAACTGCACACAAGAGGTCACTGCTTGATCACAGGTGAAGTCATTGTGTCTTTCATATTACATACGCTATGTTTCATATTTCACTCTCAGTGTCTTTCTGTGTGGGGTGGGGTCAGGTTGTGTGTTGTCATTGTGTCTGAATGGAAGATGTTCTTTACCTGTGATGGATGTGTTGTGTTGATCTTTGGCCACCTTTTGCCACTGTGGCAGAGCCGCAGGTACACTTGTCCACTCTACCACATAGTGCAGGAGTTCCTCCCCAGATGTTGACCGCTGTTCGGCCCCTGGCCAAGACCAGGAGACGATCACAGCGCTGCCATTAGCTG
>JAUBNQ010000020.1:7543367-7578378 GCA_032353495.1 Ctenopoma kingsleyae | reverse complement strand
TGGGCAAAGCAGTTTCGTCCCTCCAAGAAAACCATCACCTTTGTCAGAGCTGGGGAGCAGGCAGCCCTGGTTAAAAGAACACCAGTAGGCATCCTGAGCACTGCTAGAGACTGGCAGCTGATGGTGGACCTTGAACGGCAGTTGAAGTTCCCCAGCCACATTGCCACACGAAGCAGCAGAGAGGGCCTCAAGATGGCTGTGGCTCAAGAGAGGAGATCCTTGGAGTTGTGGTAGCTAGTTAGTCATCTGGACACAAGCTGGGATCTGATCAACCCCGGCTGGGTCACCTGGATGAGGGAGTATGATGTTGAAAGATCCGAAACTCCCAATGATTCCAGGAACATCACTGATGATGTGTCCAGTTGCATCAGCAGATGTATTTACACAGCTATATGTTAAGGCATAATAATTGCTATGGTAATATATGAGCAACCATAATTCTCAGATCAGCAAAATGATAACACACATTAATGCGTCCATAGCCATTCTGTGACCTTAGACAGAAATTGGATTTTAATAGTGTAAACAGCTGAAAGCTAATAAAACAAAGTGCAGTTGGTGTGAAGGGCGTCTGACTGATTGATATCAGCAGAGATTCTCAGTGATCCAGTTTACTGTACTCCCAAAAGTGTTATTTGGTGACAACTAAACTTAAAGTTCCTGAAGGTGTTTTCGTCTCTCATCTGAAAGGCTTCTTCCATTTAACTGACTGGTGAGGAGTTCAGTGTATTTAACCTCTGTGGAGCCACTGTTATCACCTTGAGGATCACTGACATTGCACGTGGCTCGTTGTCACATCATGTGTGTTTTCAGGGTTGCATAATTCAGTCAGTACTGAATTGTAAGTGGTTGAAAAATTGTGTCATAGACGCCTCCTTTGTTAAGGGATGATTGCAGATGGCTTCCTTTACTCTCCTTTTCAGCACATTTTTTGAGGACAAAGATTACAAGTAGGCCTATAAAAGTTATTATTTAAAGTATTTTAACAGTACTTCAAAAGACCACTAAACAGCAGGAGAGCGCATAGAGGGAGGGCAGATGCTGCAGGTTTCCGAAGGGGGCAACTCGGTACAGAGCTAATACAAACTAGTAAATTATGTTATTTAAGTGTATGCTGAAAGACAGAAAAGAAATTATGAGACAGTCTTGATTATAAGTTGTTTTAATTAATTAAACATTCAAATAAAAATATTGGTAAAAAAAATATCAATTATATTTTTACCATAAGTTTTATAAATTTATAAAATAAAAGATTTATCTGCCAAAAATGTGAGTCACATGAAGGCAGCCATTTTGGATTTACCTGTCAAAGCACCCCCACCCCCCCCCACCCACCCAATAAGTTCAGCACAGTCACATTGTAAACAGGAGACAGAAAACATAAAGGTAAATGATTTAGTAGGATAATGTTGTATAACCTACATTTTCATTTGTTTCACCAGAAACTGTATTAACCTAATTAAAGTAGGTAATTCAAAGTCTGTGTGAAAACTCAGACCTACAGAGTTCATTATTACTTACAGAGGTAGTCTAAAAACAAGTAGCCTCCCACATGTATTGTAAGTAGAAAAGTACAAAGATTGCACTAAGGAAATTATTTCTCTGGTATCAACTCAGCAGCAACATCAGCTTTTATTAGTTGGTTACATATTGTGCTTAGAATATGAATCTTAAAAAGTAGTCCTGTATCAAATAAATGTAGCAGAGTAACAGTAACATTAAATGGAAATACTCAAGTAAAGTACAAGTATCTCAAATGAATACTACCAGTCAAACATTTGATGTTATTTTTTTGAAATAGAAGCAGATTTTTTAACATTAAATTCAATATATATAATATTAAAAATGTCTATTGTATATAGAAACTGGCGGAATATTTACATAAACATACAGAGGCCTATAATCATCAAACATTAGTATTGTCTTCCAATAACACATTATGTTTGCTAATGGATGTTGATTAAATTTGAAGGATAACTCATCATTATAAAACAATTTTGCAATAATGGTAACACAGCTGAAGACATGCGTCTTTTCATGGAAAAGATGATAAAGCCTATGTGTGTCCAAACTTTTGACCGGTAGTGTAGGCTTTAGTGTGTTGAGTTGACTCAGTCACTTTGGGGATTTTAGCTATTTCTTTGTTGTTGTGGATTGTAATATAAAAAGCAATTTGCTTTACAAAATAATTAATACATTTATATTTGAATGATTTAAATAACAATTATAACTTTAAATTTATTTGAAGATTTTCATTATTAAAGTCATAATGGATAGTGGAGTTGTATTGGAGTGCAATATAATACTGAAAATGAAAAGAGCATCATGGAGAGGAGAATCAGACACAGAGCAGTATTGTATCCATTTTTTGCCCAATGTAGTTAACTTTCACAGAAAAGTAGAAGAAAATGGGTAAATACAAAACAATATCTTATAAAACTAATGATTAAATGTTGAATGAAGTTTTCATTGATTTAAGCCTTGTGAGTAGCAATGTGCTGCTTGTGGCTTACACATAACGTTTTAAAAGTTAATTCTCATCTCTATGTGAAAAAACATGAAACATCTGCCCAGTGAGCACAATTAGAGTACCAGAAAACACCCCTTTACCATGTCACAAGCAGATTGTAAAAGATCTATGGGCACCCCTAAAACGTTCTGGACAAATCAGCATAATTTTTGTGATAATGTAAACAGGGAGAAGTAAATTAAATGGAAATTAACTATATTACGAACTGTTACATCTCCAGACGACTGGCATCTCTGGGTACAATTCAGCCCCACAGGACAGCTTCCTGTGTTTGTGTTGAAAAATAGTTTTACATTTGTAGGGAAATAGACATGGCTTACATAAGGATGTCTGTTTACTTTTCAGCGTATGCCTGTATTCTACACTTCAGTAACAAGGGTCTGGCCACACTCTCTGTCACACACACAAATCAGTATATGCACATAAGCTGGGAGTCAGCAGAGTGCCAGCCCACCTCCAATTAGGAATAGATGATTCTCTTGCTTGTCTCTGCTCCTTCTTTGCTTCACAATGCGGCTCTGGGGTTTGTTTCTGTGGCTTGATCTGAGGGTAATGCTGCTCTTTATTTTCACTGTTCTTCTTATAGTGCATTTTGTGAACAGAAAGGATCCACCCAACTTTCCTCCTGGACCACCGGCTCTACCTTTTCTAGGAAACGTCTTCAACATTGAGCATAAACAGCCCCACATTTATCTGACTAAGGTAAGAGAAAAGCATGAACACATATCTTTCCATACTGTATTTTTTTTTCTGATTATGAAGATCACTTGGACAACTTCCGATGACAAAAAATTGTAATTTAATCATGACAGTGCTACTTCAGTATACAATTACTGTTTCATATAAGTTAGACCGCTCCTCAACCATGTGAAACGGTGATCGAACATATTAAAACATATGTAGTGCAAAGTCTTCTGCTAGAAATCTGTTAATATTTAATTGCAACGTTAAAAATACATTGTTCTGGAAATGTGTCTTGTCAGAGTCACATGCTAGACAACAGGGTGTTTATTCTCTGCTCCTGTGTCCACAGCTAGCTGATGTTTATGGGAATGTGTTCTGCATACGCCTGGGAAGACACAAAACAGTGTTTGTGTCTGGGTGGAAGATGGTGAAAGAAGCTCTCGTGACTCAGGCAGACAACTTTGTGGACCGGCCTTACAGCCCGATGGTGAACAGAATTTATTCAGGAAACTCAGGTAACTCACACAAACCTAGAGGAGACACATGGAGTAAATTAATACTAAACTACAGCCTTTTACTCCTTTTACTGTCTCAGCAGGTCTTTTCTTCAGTAACGGCAAAGTGTGGAGGAGACAGCGGCGTTTTGCCATGGCCATGCTACGTACCTTTGGACTGGCAAAGAGTTCCATGGAACAAAGCATCTGTGAAGAGAGTGGACATCTCCAGGAGGCGATGGAGAAGGAGAAAGGTTTGCATAATAACACAACAGAAAAGACACAGGTAAATAGTGTACTAAAACATAACAAAGACATTTCCTCTAATTAGGTGAGCCATTTGACCCTGTGCCGCTCTTAAACAACGCTGTGGCCAACATCATCTGTCAGATTGTGTTTGGGAGACGTTATGACTACAGTGATCGCAGTTTCCAGAGTATGCTGAAGAATCTGACTGAGATGGCCTACCTCGAAGGCTCCATATGGGCTCTAGTGAGATCAGAATGCAGACCTGTCATTTCACTTTTTTTTTTTTCATTTAACATTTCACTTTTAATTTAAACTTCAAGCCAAAGTGAGACTTTTACTTGCCCCTGGATAAAAACACTACCACTGAATAAATCCCCCTACTTCCTCTCCAAACAGCTATATGATGCATTCCCAGCACTTATGAGACACCTGCCGGGGCCTCACAATGACATCTTCAGCAACTCCAAATCTCTGGAGGCCTCTATCAGAGCAGAGATAGAGAGACACAAGTTGGAACTGGATCCTAGTAACCCACAAGATTACATTGACACCTTCCTCATCGAAAACCAGGTATGGATTTCACGTTTATTTTAACAGAATTGTTCAAATAAGAACCAGAAACTGACTGTGTATCCCCGTCTGATAGCGCAACAGAAATAGTGAACTGGGCTTTGATGAAGGTAACCTGGTTCTTTGTTGTGTGGATCTGTTCTTGGCTGGGAGTGAAACCACTTCAAAAACCTTACAGTGGGGTCTTATCTATCTCATCAAGAACCCTCATATCCAAGGTGGATGTTCAGATAAGACAAACTTTTATTGATTCCAAATAATGTTAATAATAATGTGTTGAAGATCAAATTGATCAGTTAAAAATCTTTTTGTTATTTCACCTGTTAGTCAAAGTCCAGGCAGAGATTGAGAGAGTGATTGGACAGAACCGTCAGCCCACCATGGCTGACAGACCCAACCTGCCCTACACTGACGCCGTCATCCATGAGATCCAGAGGATGGGAAACATCGTTCCTCTGAATGGATTCAGAATGGCGACTAGAGACACAACACTGGATGGTTACTTCATACCCAAGGTAAGGTACATGCACACAGACGTGCAGGAAGTACTACAACCGTGAAATAATTCATGGGAGAAGAGAGAAAATAATATTGCTGCAAAACGTGTTTCTTGTTAAATAATTGTGTCACCTAAACTTGTTCTTTATTAAGGTTCACATTTAAACGATACCATGTGGTCTAAATACATTCATTGTGTATGCTGTATGTAGTGTACAAGCTCAGATCATATCCACATGCATATGATTCACAGCCTTTTTTTGTTTGTAAGCTTACAAAGATGCATGCATTTCAGCACACATCCTGTGATTAAACCATATCTTAGTCGATACCTTCTTCTTGACACTACCACTGACATACTCATAGCAGCAGTAAACAAGGTATGTCTGTACTCACTTTGTCTCCCTTTGTATACTGTAAATACAGCACAGTCATTTCTCTGATGATTATCGGAAGCCTTCACTTCCTATATTATATTCATACAGGCCTGTGCTATAAATATAAATTTGAAAACTGCCATAGTTTTATTGCCGTTTTGTAGGGAACATCTGTGATGCCCAACCTGACCTCTGTGCTATTTGACAAAACTGAATGGGAGACACCGGACACCTTCAACCCCAGACACTTTCTAGATGCTGAGGGCAAGTTTGTGAGGAGGGATGCATTTTTACCTTTCTCTGCAGGTAACCTTTTAACATTTGGTTAAAGTCTTTGGAAACTTGAACCACTCAGTAATGTAGGAGTAACCTGATGCAGGTTTCAAAAATGTGTAAGTGGTTAAATAAAGAGAGTTGTGCTTGTTTTTCCACAGGAAAACGTGCATGTCTGGGAGAGGGCCTGGCAAGAATGGAACTGTTTTTGTTTTTTGTCAGTTTGTTTCAGAAGTTTACTTTTTCTACTCTGAGTGGGGTGGAGCTGAGTACAGAAGGAATCATAGGAGCCACACGCACACCGTTTCCCTTTCAGATCTATGCGAAGGCTCGCTGAAATCTGCAACCACTAAAGTAAACCCAAACTGTGTTACTTTTTTAAACACAGACAAAATCAGCTGCAATAGTGGCTAGTTTTCTCAACAGTACCGAAATGCCAGCACCATTCATGTTTTAACCAGACTAATGGAAAGCATGTGCGCGAAATGTTGGAGCTAATTATGGTGGCACAAATGTTTAATGCAATAAGTAATGATGGGGAATCGTTGCATGTCTTTTGTTTTGCCATAACAAATAATAGCATCATATGCGCCTGATAAATTAACCCTTAGAGTGGACACTGTTACAGTATGTAACCAGCAGCAAAACTCCCCTTCTATCAATTGTTAATGACAACTGCAAATATCTCATTAATCAAGCGTACTACCTCTGACTTGTCTGTATATAAGAATTCAGTTGTGCTATTTACAACTATAAAAATAAAATTCAATAAATGTGTAAGTCACCTGCATCTAAGCTTGGATTTATCCTGAATGGAGTTAGTTTGCTTTTTATTTCAAGAAGTTGAGTGATGGCAACTGGACTTCTTTCTTGTTACGTTGAAACATTTCACTATTTATATAAGTAGCTTCTTCAGTCTGATGAAAGTTGTTTGGAGACCACAACTTAATCCTACAGGATGGTTTCATTTCACACCTGCCCTGAACAGGCTCGTTCTGTGGCCTACAACCAACTACTCAATGTAAACAACACATTTTTATTTAAAAAAGAAAAATTATTTATTCACAAGAAAACCAAAGACTTTAAAAGTTCTTAATTTCCTGAAAACTCCTAACGCCTTCCTCATTTTTCTTTATTTACACACAAACATATGATACTACACGTGTAGTTTCTGCACTGTGCTACGTTTCTTCATGTGTTTCTAAATATATATGATAATGCTTTTAAATCAGCAATCTACAATTAGCATTGAAAGCAAAATAGTACTTTTGACAAACATCTATGGATCACAAAACCATAATAATATAACATTTTGTGTTGCTGCAAAAATACAGAATGACAAGGCAATAAACAGCCACTTCATGTTGAGACATTAGTGCAGTTTAACTTAAGACCCCAGAAGCTCAGACAGTCAATAACCCACAGTATGAAATGCTTGAAACATAGGTTTTTCTATAACGTTCATCACTCTCAACTTCCACTAAACAGCCTGAAAACATGTCCATTAAGTACAATATTAGCTGCAATAATTTAAATTCTGAAGTTACATTTTGAAGGTCCTGACATTTGTCAATGAAAAGCTGGTGTTGAAATCTTTACATTTACAATCTTTAGATTACAGTCTTCATTACTTAATATAATTCAAGATATTCACCGAATATAAAGATCAGCCTGTTTTTACTGAGAGCATGCTGCCAGTAGAGACATCAAATCACAAATGATATGATAAATAGCCCTGGATTTCTTGTGTAATGTTTGTCATTACAGCGTCTCAGAGGTCAATTACTTAGTATGACTCCTAGGATTTTCACAGCTTTACATGATGGGCTTGTTCCATTTTTGTAAAAAACTGTAAGATTGATGCTTAAATGCAGTTGGTGGCCAGCACCAAATACAGCGAGACAAAGTACCTCTTTCACTGCATAGTGTGATAGTCCAGTTGTACATACATCTACAATCACCTTTAGCTATATTTAGTTGGCGTTAGCGTTCAAGTAAGCATTTTTAAAAATCACATTCATATACATAACAGGGTCCAATTCTTAATGAAGATGTGAAGCATTTATTTACAACTCTTTATTTCCTGATCATGTATGCATGACAGGAGCTAAAAGAGCAAAGGCTGAATTGATTATAACAAGTACTGGGCTGAGTCTGCAGTCACAGCAAACACACAGGGCAGAAAGGAAATTTGTTTCAAGTGTATGGTTGAGACAGTGCGTGCTATTTTAACTAGTGAAGTGAACACAAGTTGTAGTTTCCACGTCAGCTTGTAGACTTTGTGTTGTGGGACAGTATGCTATAACCTCAGGTGTATTGTGTTTAATAAGTTAAGTGCTCAATGATTCCAGTCAGCTCATCTGTGACACCCTCCGGGTCCCGACAGAAGATGTGTTTAAGGTCACTTGAGTGTTCACCTGTGCGAGGGACAGATGGAGGGTACTTTTCCCTTAACTGAATTTGTTCTGATGAGATCTACTTGGAGGTAGTGGCAGAAATGGTCTGGCGTGGGGCAATTGAGACTTGTCGCTGCTGGGACAAGAAGGACTGACCTGGGGACAGAATGGAGGTGGCACGGCCACTGAGGCGAGATTCAATGGCCAGCTTCTGAAAGCTCAGACTCTGAGGGGGATGAAAGACAAATTAGCAGTAGATTGTCAATAAGGCAGGATGTCAATCAGAAAATGGCTGTGATTTTCTCATACCTTGTTATACCATGCTGTGACAATGAGCTTCTCCTCATACTCTCTCAGTCTGGCCTGCTCACATTGACGCTAGAGGGAAAAATTAAACTAGATTTAAGAATAATCATTTAAAATCATCCTGCATCGTCATATTATAAACAATAATCAATAAAGACTGAACAAGTCAAAACACAGATTTACTTCCAGGTTGAGAATCTGCTTGTCCCTGTCTGCCAGCTGGTTCTTCAGAGCCTGGATCTCAGCTGTAGCTGGATTCAGTTTAGGGTCCAGTGCTCTGATTACCTAATGAAAAAGTAGCAATAGAAAAAGACAATACTGAAACACAGCACAAATACTGTTAATATTTAAACTAGTGGACTTTGTGTTTTAGTTATTCATGTGAGACTAAAATAAACAAAAAGATAAATCATGATCACTCACATTTCGAGCTTTTTCCAGGTACATTTTGTACCTTTCTTCCATAGCCCGCATGTCATCTTCTTTCTTCTTCAGAGCAGCCGCCATCTCCTCCACCTTCAATGCTTTGAGGCAAACAAAAAATAATGAGCCATTATTTATGTAAAGCTGTTTTCACACAGACACTGTTTAGGTTTATTATATTTATATATTGATGCCATCAATGCAAAATCAGACTGAAAGATGACGTGAGACTTACAGGTTTGAGTGTTGTCGGGCTGAAGGTCCTCCAGCAGCTCCTTCTTCTTCAGGATTTCGTCCTGAGCCTCGTTCAGCTGGACCCTGAGGAAACAAAAGCTGTTTTTTACCTCCCTCTACTGGAGAATATGTAAATTCATTACGTCTCCGTTTTTATTACTGCACTTCCCCAAGAGTCATACTTACATGTGTGCATCAAGTTTCCGCTTCAGGTTTGACTGAAAATACAAATTAAAGAATACATTTCCTTAAATCAATTCCCCAATAGAAAATAAATAGAATACTGTACTGTACTTGTGACATGTACTGTAAAACAAGTGTGATTTTTTTGCATAATGCCTTGCCATTGTAAAGTCTAATAAGATTTTCTCTGTATTGGTGCCAGGGCACGGTGGCACACTCACATCATCAGGTTTGGCCGCCTGACCCTGCAGAGCTTTCTGGAGATCCTCAACCTGCTGCTGAAGCTCACTGAGCCGCTCTCGACTCAACCTGCAGATTTATCACAGAGGAAAGACACATTAAGACACATGCAGGAGGGATACGTGACACACGACAAACCAGATAAAAAGCAGATAGTGACTATTGAGAAGTTAATCTCTGACTGATGTACTAAGACACATGAATTGTGTTCACCTGTTCTCAGTGTCCAGTTCACTGCGTGTCTTATGTGCCTCCTCCAGCTGAGCCTGCAGAGCAGCAATCTTCTCCCTCTCATATTCCTCCTGCTGCACCCTCAGCATCTTGTTCTCATGCTGCAGCCTGATGAACTTCTCTCTGACCAATCACAAACAAAAAGTCAGGGTTCACACACAACACACAAGCAGAGAGAAAACAACTCCTCTATTGTCTAATACCTGTACTCAATGGGGATTAATTCAGCTGCCAGGTTATCATGGCTGGGGCTCCCAGAAGAAAGCAGTCCTACATGAAGGAATTAGGTACTTTATTAGAATAAAATTGAGGAGTGAATAAGCAGGATATTTAACTGTGATATTCGACTTTCCAGTGAAGTACCTGCTTGGGAGAGCTGGTGCTGTTGAGCCTGAGTGCATCGTAGTTCTTCATTGATCTCCTTCAGAGAATCTCTCTCAATGATGATTCTCTAGTAGAGACATAAGAGTTGGGAAAGATACTGTTAGACAAAAGTCCAAGTGCTTGCTAAAGAAAGTTACAGCAGCTAGGGAAAAAACTAAAATCCTTCTGCCATTTCTTCCCAACACATTTCAAAAGCTGCCACACCTCTTTCTCCTTCATCACAGTTTCATGCTTCTCCTCCAACTTCTTCATCTCAAAGGCCAGGTTATCTGCACGTCTCGACTCCTCAGACAACTTCCGGTGTAACTCCTGGACCTGTCATAAAGAAAGTTAAAACAAATAAAAATAATGAGGCTCTAAATACATCTTTGCTAGAAAATGTCATTTAGTATAATCATTACAGTCCATCTCTTTGCTGCACTACTGACAAAAATGATTTACTGTGTGAGATTTACTTGGTGGTTTTTATTTTATGGTGGTACTTTCCCATGGATTTCAAACACACTTTGCATATCATTTACCTGTCTCTTGTATGTCTCCAGCTGCGCACGGGCAGCGTTGGCCTTGCGCAGCTCTTCCTCTAAGCTGACAGTATTTTGCATGTATGTCATGTTATTCTCCTCCAGCAGCTTCATCTGCCTCTTCAGATCACCCAGATTCTCTAGTTTACGCTTGTACATTTCCACTGATGCCTCCAACATCACTACCCGATCTGAGCAGTTCCTATGAACACCAAAAAATGTACAAATATCAATGCATACATATACAGTGGCCCTGAGAGCTCACTACAGTGCAACTTCAAAAAACAAGTGTAAATAGACAAAACACACAAAAAAACAATTTAACAACATGACAACAGACAAATGTGATGTTTGTCTTATTTGTTTAATTCGGTTCCCTTCATCTAGATTTAGGACTCAAGTCATCAAGGCTTAGGTCATATTTATGTAGAGATAGAAATATTTCATTTATACATTTTCAAGCACCACTTGTCTTTTTATCTCTCAGTAGGAGGTGACAAAAGATGCCTGTGTGGATACAGCACTGAACACTGCTTTTCAATTTTGCTTTGGTTATTTTTTCTGCTCTGCACTCTTTAATTAAAGATCATCACCAGACCTGATCAACCTGCTGTACACATCCTCACACAGACACAAACCTGAGGACATCTAGTTCATCTCTGAGAGCTCGAGATTCTTCTGCCAGACTGGTGAGCTCATCATTTCGGTGCTGAACCTCAATCAGCTGCTTCTCCAGCTCTTCACAGTGGATGCGGTAGTCATCCTTTGCAGCCTCCAACCTAAAAGATAAAAATACACATCCATTCAGTCTTTAACAGTCTTTTTTATTTAAATCCTTTGGTTAAACTGGCTGTTATCAGCTCAGAAAACAGACAGTTTTCTGTAGCTCATTCCATTACAAAAACTATAGCAACAACTTATCCAAGAGGTCACAAAAGAACCCAAAGGAACATCTAAAAAACTGCAGGCCTCACGTGCCTCAGCTGAGGTCAGTCAACGATAAGATAGAGACTGGGCAAAAATGGCGGCAGAATTCCAAGGTAAAAACCACTGCTGACCAAAAAGAACATAAAGGTTTGTCTCACCTCCCCAAGACTTTTGAAAACATGTTCTGTGGGCTCACAAAAGAATTTTGAACTTTTTGAAAGGTGAGCATCCTGTTACATCCGGCATAAAACTACCACAGCATTTCATAAAAAGAACATCATACCAACAGTCAAGTGTGGTGGTGGTAGTGTGATGGTCTGGGGCTGCTTTGCAGCTTCAGGACCTGGACAACTTGCTGTGATTGATGGAGCCATGAATTCTGCTGTCTAGAATGAAAGACTCATTGCCTGTTATCACAAATGCTTGACTCGAGTTGTTGCTCTCAAGCGTGGCCCAAACAGTTCTTAGGTTTAGGGGGCAATTATTTTTTCACACAGGGCCATGTAGGTTTGGATAGTTAGTTTTTCCTTAATAAATAAAATTATCACTTAAAAACTGCATTTTGTGTTTACTTGGGTTATCTTTGTCTAATATTTAAATTTGTTTGATGAATAATTTAAGTGTGATAAATATGCAGAAACATAAAAAAGAAAAATCAGGAAGGGGGCAAACACTTTTTCACAGCACTGTAAGTAGTGACAAACAAACCTGAAGTTTTCCTCCTGCAGCGTCTCCAGCTGTTGCTGTAACTGGCTGTGTTTTCTTCCTGAGGGTGTGCTTGGGTCGTCAAATGTGTCGAGTTGATTGGCTCGGTCTGTTAGGACATCATTCTCAGCCAGTAAGCTGTTCCTTTCCTCTTGAAGAGCTGCCACCTGTCCAGGTCCAACAAGGTGTTAGAGCCACCATATTAAAATTAATATAAATTAAATGTACAAAAGATTTCGTGAGTAGGAATATCTTGTGACGTTAAATTCTGTTTTGTTCCATTATTTCATGCAAAGCAGCAAAGTCACAACAGAGCATCACAACATCCCTCTATCACGGATAATACTCTTCTTCTCCCAGCTGTTAAAACAAACAGTGCAGTTAATCCATGCTGGAAGCGGAGCACAGACAAAGTGCACTTGAAGCAAACATGTTAATACATGGTTAGTCAGTTTTACTTCTCACCCATTTCAACCCTTGTGTATTTTTACCACCAGACATGGACTATTAGTTTGAGATTAGGTTTTCATTGTTTAAGTCCTACGTGTCTAATTAAGGAAGGAAATGGGTAAAAACACCTCTTGGAACAACTCTTAACATAAGAAACTGCATATTTAAGTAGGATGAGTCTGCATGGTGGAAAATCAATATTTGTATGATACACACTATATTTATCACAATATGACATAATAGCATGTAAATGTCCAAAGTAATGACCTATTTTATACTGTCATGCATTGCATTTACTCATAAATAAAAGATATTAAGAATTCATTACATTGTCATTGCTTTTGTTGTCTTCAGATTTCAGTTTTATTGAAATCATTACTTTTTGCTTATCAAACTTATAAGATTCAATTATCTTCATTACATCTATCTAGTAAGGCTATAGAAACAGTATTTTGAAATGATGTGACATTGATTTCACCAAAGGAAGACGACTGGAAGAAAACCACAAAATATGAAACACAAAGAGCACAACCTTTTTTGAACAGAATGCTGATTTAGTTGTCTGTTAGCGGAGTTAAAATAAACACGTGAGCAGCTGGTTTAGATGGGTTTAGTGTTGCCAAATGGTCGGCCAAACTTACCTCGCTGCGACGAGGGTCAAGCAAAGACCAAATCAACCTGTCGAGAGTCCAGGTGAACAACTGATCAGGGTCTATGCTAAATTTAGTGCGGCTGTACAGCACTGAGTGAGGCAGAGTTTGGGCTGGCTGCCACAGTGGGAGCCAGCTAAGCCCAGACTCTAAGCCCACAGTCCTTCTGCCACAGCAGCTCCAGACAATGGACCCAAACATTACAGCAAATTACACAATTCCTGTTTGTACTGAACCACAGGAATCTGTGTGTGGTGTGTAGAGACACAGAGTTGAATTCTGGCAAACATATAGACATTATTTGGGCTAGACAGCTACACTGCTGCTCAAAGTTTTGGGGTCTCTTAGAAATGTTTTTCTTATTTTCAGATCAGAAACACAGTGCTGACTGTTGTAGCAGGAAATTTTTTTAGCTGTTTTTCTACACAGGCGTACAGAAGCCCATTAGTACCATGTTCTAATGGCACATCATGTATGCAAACACATGTATGTTTTCATGGTAAACAAGAACATTTCAAAGTGACCCTTAACTTTTGAGCAGTAAATACTCAAGCATATGAAATATGAGCTCCGTGTTCACCTGTATGTCCAGCTCTTCACAGCGCTGGGCTAATGCTTCCTTCTCTGCCAAAAGTTCAGTGAGGTCTTCCAGGGCTTTTTTTAGCTGAACACATGAATGAATAGAATGAGAGTCAATATTTGAGCCCTCTGATGGTCTGCACAATGGTCATGCTCTTCTCCAAACAGATCCACAAAAATAAATGTAACAGGGTTAGGAGCTAATGGAGGTTTAAGTGACTCCTTTGAAATGGTAGTAAATGCTACACAGTGAGGATAATTAGTTTATTACACTGGTTGTTTGTACAGTACATTAGAGCTGTGAGTATGTATGTTAAAAATGACTTGTTGATCAACCATCATTCATCAAAAGGTTTTTTACTAGGTAAAGCACCCGGAAGATAGTTTTATGTGGTACATCACTGTATATTGAGCAGTTTTAGCTCAAATATCTCAAGTCATGGAGTGCACTGGTAGCCTAATGGTCAGTGCATGTGCCATGGAACCACAAGGTCTCTGTTTTGAGTCCACCTGAGGACATGTTTTGCATGTCACACCGTCTCTCTTCATGTTTCCTGTCAACCTTCTACTGTCAAACTATCAAATAAAGGCTGAAATGCCAAGAAAATAACTTCAGTGTTAACTGTGAATTTAATAAAATCATTGCATTAATCTTAGAATGTTCTTTACACTCAAGAGATTCTTGTTGTGTTCAACCTGCAGTGGTTAAAATTAGAAGCACAGTTGATTGCTGTTTTTTTCCGCACTCTTCTCTTTCTCGGCATAAGAAGTTAGTATTCAAACTGTCTTATCAGAAGATTTCACAGCACAACTTGAAACTTATTGAAATAATAAAGATGTTCCCTGATTGAGAGGTATCTTGCAATAAAAACACTGACCTGCTGTTCCAAGTCCCCTGACAACTCTGCACCAAATGGGGCTGTGGTCTCTTTACTCATGAGCTGGAGAAAAAAAAATATTACTGGGTTTACTAGTCTATTTTAAGTCAGTCTATTTTATTCTTGCACAAGTACACATCATCTGCCCACTCTCAGAAACTTCAGCTGCTGAAGCTGCTTTGAGACAAATTACAGCTGCTCCTAAAGATGCTCAGCAAAGCTTTTCTCTACACTTTTGATATCTCTGATTTGACTGAAGGTTAACATGGTATTGAGATGGACTGACCTCCTGGATTGCCGTCATGACAACGTGCTGCACAGACTCCTCCATGGTCATGATGATCTGAATGTATTCTGGCAAAGACGTAAGAGATTAGTCAAACACACATGCATTGAATATAGAATTTATTGTTTTTCATCATCTGCACTTCCAAATGTAACTGTGTCATCACTGATGACCCAGCATAGCTTCCTGATGGGCCTTTGTCACTGGTTTGGTGTGACCATAAATAAGATCAGCTGACAGCTTTCACAGCCAAACTGGATTTTGATCCAATCCTCTACGCTGTATAGCTTATGTATACCTCAGTTATTTGAGAATCTGTCAAGTTTGTGCAGACAAACTGAGTGACACATGCAAGCAGTCACAAACCTTGTTTACGCTCACATTTGACAGCACAGCCTAGTACAAGCTGGAGCAGCCTCCCCATCTCCACGGGGTTTGAATGCTCTGCCACCTTTGCCAGATCTGGCAAAGTGAAGTCTGAGATCTCCTGGGCTAAGACCTGATGATACAGAGGCAGAGATAATGCACCTAAAATATGCACAATTGAAGTAAGTGAAAATTCACTAATTTTGAAAGCTACACCTGTCAACAGAAGTGGCAGTAGAGTCTTGCTACAACTAAGAGGACTGCTGAACAAAGTATTTTAATCGTGTGTTGGTTCAGCCAAATTAATTCTGAAACTGAAATTCCAGATTTAATGCTTGTTTTGATCTAAATGGCAAAGCTCCTGAGGCTTCATGATATGTAAACAGTACAGGTGTTTCCTCCAGTGATCCAACAACTATGCAAACAGAAGGAGGATATGGTGGCCACTACCTACCTCATTATAATAATCAACCATCATCTGAAGGATTTTCTTCAGGTTGCTCATCTGAGAAGATCACACACAAATAAAATATTATCCACTTAGTTTACAGTAAAAATGTGGACACTGAAGAAACACAACAAAGAATTCCTCCTAACACAATTTAGATTCATGCAATGACAAAAAAAATTACGCTTTTCAAAATGACAATAGTGCACATTTTGACATAGTAGAAAACATCAATAACATTATGGATGGCTCTTTTAAGTGTCCCAGTAAGACAGACATGCACTAAGACCCTTAAAGTGAATCAGAGAAATAGAATTCAGCCATCATTCATTTAGTGTTGTTATTTACCCCTGTGTTTTTCATGTTGTCACATGTCAAAATGTTTTCTGGAAAAGCAGCAGCAGGAAAACCATAATCACAGCCCAACAGGAAGAAAAGGAATGGCATGAAATCACCCTTATCTGGACAAACACATGTACACATTTCACCAGAAGACTCAGATCGCAGGTTCAGAGTGCAGGCTAAAGACAGGAACAGCAGCCCTGGAGCAAGTAGCAGGTCAGTGTCAAGGAAAGCTGAGCAGGGTTGAAGCAAACGTAAGATTTAGCGCACAGGGGGTTCAGCAAAATATGAAGAGCAAAGTCAGCAAACAGGTGGCAACATGGACAACGGCAGCACTTTGTACCTTCAGTCTCCAGTTGTCCTCCACTTCTGTTTTGATACGAGTGAGCCATCCATCAGTGAACCATGCTGGGTCTCTGCAGCACACAAACAACAGACACACTATGAGAAATGTCAGCTAAGGTTACACACAAAACACACTAATAACGCCATGCAAAGACAAGTTGTTCTCTTAGAAAATATCAAACTTGTTATTTGTCACTGTTTGGCCATGTTAAATGTATTTTAAATTATATTAAGCACTGTCTCTTTATTTCTTTTTTAAAGATATTTGCTTCCTGCATTTCCCAGGATGATTTTCAATAGTCAGTATTCTTTCATTCACTGTCAAAACTGTTTTCCATATAAACGCTGAGTCTTGTTTGATCTGCTCTTATACTTTTTGGACTCTAAAGACTGGGGTCTAAGGAGTAACTGGCAAACCCTTTCTCTACATTAGTATTCTCCCTGTGCGAGTGAATACTGGTGAAGGTTATGAAAGTACCACTGTTCAATGATTGTGAGGGTCTGAAGTTACCACAAAAAGTTGGGCCACAGGGTAGCCAAATATCACAATTAGTGTGGGAGATATGGACAACCTGCAGTATGCTGTTATTTTTATTCCTGTGTCTGTAAGACTGTGTGTTCTCACATCTGATGCAGTGCCTGTGATATTGCTGCTCCAGTGGTCAGGTCCTTCACTGTTCTGCAGGGTGCAGGAATGTTAAAGGTCTGCAGCTGTGAGGCAGAAAACACAGCAAACATTGTTATGGTAACAGTGGCATTTTCCATACCATCATTTCTCCAGGGTTTCTCCACAACACTCCAGACATGCTGAGCTAGAGTGTCTGCATCTACAAGGTGAATGAAGTGAGGATACATGCTGGGGGTATATAATTACAATGCAGACAACACATAACTGGCAAAGACGCAACAAACGCCAAGAAAAAACACTGGCTTTTTTGCTTTAGTGAAGATGTAAATAATTCAAGCAGATACCAAGCTGTAAGATGAACTCTCCAAGACAAACATCCATTTCCTCAAATAACTGTGTCCCATAGACATCCTGGTGTGTACTGATTACCAAATATATCTAAAGAATAAGATTGAGATTTTAGTCCATAACAATTTGACCGACATTTGAAAACACAACAATAACATTTAAGTTACTTGTAAAGTCGTGTGTGACTTTGAATGTGACTTTGTTTTTTAGTTGTGCACAAAGTTTTCTGTCACGAAGTCCTGGTGGGATCACTTCTTCTAACCACTTACTAACTAACTGATGTTGCTCAACAAACAGAAAAGTAATTGATGGCTAAGATACAGACACACAGAAGAAACACACGAACTAACAAACCTCTTATCCCATTCCTCTGTCAATAACCCACAAGACAGCAAACAAAACATATTCACACCCATGAGGAGGAACAGGTGCATCAAGGCTAGCTAGCTCAGTCATATTATGTCTACGGTAATAAAGCTACTTTATTTAGCTGTAGTTACATAACGTTGACAAAAGACCAAAGAGCCACATTCCACAAATATATCCTGGCTAATTGGATTAGGACTCTAAATCCAGCGAGGATCAGCTAAACTGAAGGATATTGTAGTGTTTGAGCCTGCTCAGTGCTAACTTCGTATCGTTATTCATTAGCCTGCTGCATGTTACGACCTCCTCCTCGGTCCTCTCACCTTCTCAGCGCCACAGAAACGCGGTATGTGCAATAAATAACAGCTCCAGGTGAAGATACGCGTGAAAACGACACAGGTTTTAAAAGTTACACTAACTAAGAACCATCTCCCTCCGTTTATCTCCGCTGCTGGCGAACAGTGTTTTCGCTGACACCTCCGCCACCTACGAGCAGGTAATAAAATCGTTTGTGTGGTTTCCGTATCATCATACATCACGTTCACATGAGGCACAAACTCACCCATAATATGAGGCTCTCGACCAGCGCCGTTTTCGTATCGTCCATCTGTAGGGTTTTAGCTAAAAACTAGATATTGTCTTCACCTGTCAGAAAAGCTCTTCCGCTCCTTTCCTCTGCATTTGACCTCACCTGCTGCCGAGAGGTAGCTCTCTAACGATAGATACGTAGTTTGGAGACAGACGACGGCCGCTTCGCCGTAACGGCAGCGTAAAATGTACGTGAATGACGCCGCTTCTTACGTATTCGACGTTTGCTTGCTTGAAGCCAGGAGATGTGCGGTCCAATCCGTATTGAGATTTTGGATGATTGACGGCTGTTAAAACCCCACTGTAGCCAATCAGCGAGCGTGACCCGCGATTACTGTCCGCCTTTTTTATCTGGCCAAAGTCAAAATCAAAACATTTTACATCTACGCGAATACGAGACAACTTCTCCTCGTTGTTTATGATCATCTGTGACTTATAGCGAACGGTTAAATACAATGAAAGAAACATTTTATGTAGTTTACACAGGCGAACTGTGTGGTAGAGCAGATTTTCTTTAATAAAGAATATAAATAATATAATTTTATAATTGCAGTACTAT
This sequence comes from Ctenopoma kingsleyae, assembly GCA_032353495.1. Lineage (NCBI taxonomy): Eukaryota > Metazoa > Chordata > Actinopteri > Anabantiformes > Anabantidae > Ctenopoma > Ctenopoma kingsleyae. Next base: position 7,559,320 of record JAUBNQ010000020.1, on the reverse strand, counting down.
TGTAATATTATAAATACAGTTGAAGAAATTAAATTGAAGAAAAAACTTCACTACACTCCTGTTTCTAATTGAAACAGGATTTTATTTGTTAATTTAATAACTCTTTTGGCTGTTGGGCCTCATTTGTCTGTCAGCAGTGCACGTGACAGCACTTGCTCATCTAAGAAAAAATGTTAATTGCAGTTTGTTTTGTGTTTTTATTACGTAATGCACTGTGAGGTAAATAATCCTGCACGGACAGTTTTGCAAGTGTTGCTTGATGTTGGAAATGAAATACAGTTAGAACCAGTTTATCTCCAATAGCCTAATTTAACAGCCCACATTAACCACTCTTAATGAACACACTGTAATGAACACTGTTCCCGGCAGCCAGTAAAGGCCTGGCAGCAGACCAACCCTTGTCTAAAGGTAAATCATTAATCATGGATACAATAAACCTTTCACTTTATCAATTTCTCACATAGTGTAATGTAAATGAAATTCAGAAGCTACACTGTTCCCACTACAAATGGCTTTAGCAATCTGAGATAATAAATGTCTCGTGGCTCTCTCGTGAACCACATTATGGAAAATTCCAAACAAATAATTTGATAATTGATGTATTATGTTGATATGTAAATTTATAAAATATTCAATTTATAACTGATTTATTTCTTATATCAGTCATTGGGGCAAACCAATAAGTGATCAATGAGCATAGTTTATATGTCATACACTCCTAAAAGTATGATGAGGATGGGTAAAGGATCTATTATCTAACAGGACAGGACCTGGGCCCTAAGACATCAGGGAGTTCCTGGGCCAGAGATTCTATATGAACTGAGTGTTAATATTTCTTGTTAGAAAGTCAGAGCTCAGTTATAAGACACAGACATGACCACAAATAAATACAAAAAAAATCTGAAAGATACATAAAATCACAGAAATGACACACAAAATGACAACATGTTGAAAAATGATAAAAAGGAGACACACAACTACAACTAGACAAAAAATGTCCACACTTGTTAAAAAAAGGCCAGAATTACTCTCAGTCTGGGGGTCATGTGTAGGATTATGCTTGTTGGTGCCCAAGGGTCCATTTTCTCCTCTACCTGTGGTCTGTGACCTGAGACTGAATTCAAACCATGAGGCCTGCAGGAGCGGGCGCTTGTGTTTAACTTTCAGGAGGTGCAGCACCTCTGTTTTATCTCCTGATCTCAACCACTCCAAGACCCTGACCCTCACAGACTAACGGCTGCTATTTTTAGAAGACCTGAACCACAATGACTCTCTTTAGCTCCTATGTGAGGTGAAGGGCCTGTGTAAATATTTGCCAGGATATTTCTGCCAAGGCTGTCATAGTGAATATGATCACATCTTCACTCACAAATTACAGATGACTGACATTTACATTTTAAATGGAATACCCGAGCCTCTGCGTCTTTTGACCAACTCTTTTGGCCAACAACAATTAGAAGAAAAAGTGTTATAAGACAGTAACATCTGAGAAATTGTTGACTTCAGACATATATTTCATTTTCACACTAAAACTCTTTAATAAGAAGGCTTTGTTTTGTTGCAGGGTTGATTATCTACATGTGCCTCTCAAGAGCCCGTAGTGTGGTACAGTGTTTCAACCAAATGCATTGCAACCACGAGGAGAATTACATGAAGCAGGGCTGCTGGCATAGTAAACTTCAGTTAAATGATTGACAAAGACAAATCTAACCTATTTAAACACAGCGTGGGAGGGATCTCTTCTGCCTGTGATCCTGTGGCAAATCAGATGACACAAACAGCCTCTGACCAGACTGGGGGGGGAGAAGGAATGTCGATTTTTAGATGTAACAAATTGAATGCTCAACACAAAAAAATTGATCACAGCCTATTGCAGAGTTTCATAAGAGTGTGCTGAAGCTGTCCGGTGATGTACAAAGCACTGCACTATTGCTCTGACTGCATTAATGCTCACTTTAAACAGGAAGACCAGCTGATATTGGGGGATGTAGTTGATCATTAACAGGCAGCTCCAATTTATTTTGTACAGTGATGCTGTCAGGCAGCACTTCACTTCCTCCTCGGAGACAGTGACTACCTGTCAGCTGTTGTTCCTGGAATCAACTATGTGTTCATACTACAAATCTCAGTCCAGGTAAGTTTAATTTTATTATGTTTATTGGCTGTATTGATGTGTTTGTTTTCTTAAGAATATAAGTAATCTTGCGTACTGTACCTGTACATGTTATTTACGTTTGGGGTTCAGAGTCAGTTGGAAGCAGTTTCTTGGAGATAAAGTGAAATGAAATCCCATGAAATTCTGGATCACTCCATTACTTTGGAAATCTCTTAGAAACGTTAGTTAGTTCAGTTACCTGAAGTCATCTAATAGATGAAATGTTCAATTACTTTTTAACTGCTTTCTTTATTTCAACAAAATATAAAGTTAAACAGGTTTTTTTACCAGAGAAAAAAAACATGATTATGTCATCTGATATGCTGTATATACATGTATGACATACATATTCATAAGTATCTATTTACAGTATGTTTCAAAACTGCTTGAATGGCCTTATTCATTAACTATTTTCATTACCTGATTACTCTAATCACTGTACGTATAATAAAACAAATTATCTTTAAATTGCCTTTTATAAATGAAAAGCACCCAATCAAAATTAATTCAGAATTATCTATTTTTAATGTAATAATTTATTTCTAACATCTGCAGTTGTTGCTGTCCATCTCAAAGATTAATGTCAAACTGTAGCAGCTGTTAAAGTTTATACTTGTCTCCATATCATGCCACATTGCAGACAGGATCATTTCTCCTCTGAAGGGCCAGTGAGTCTAGGTCGCCTAGGACCGTCCAGATCTTTGGTTTGTGCACCAGAACAGTCTGTATCAACATTCATGAACTGTTACAAGGTAAGAGATTCACTGACTCACACAAAGTGTTTTTCAGGTTCTATATTCCTGAACATTGTTTTTCCAATAAATTTTGACAAACCTGGGTGGCAACACAGTCACGCAGGCTGATCACAATATTATTGTTATTACTTTTTTATTATTATTATTATTAGTGCTTTTATTAGGGTCAAAAGTCAAAAGTGTAGGGAGTTGCCACAAAGCAAATCATGTCACTGTTTACATAAGTATGATATATATATATACACAATATACATATATATATATACACAATATATATATATATATATACAGTATATACTGTATATTGCACACACATAATATATATGTATTGTACACACATAAATACTACTGCCACATTCTGATATCCATATATATATCAGAATGTGGCAGTAGCATTTATAGACACACGACTCTTTATCTGCTTCACATTTCTTTGCCCCCTTTCCTTTAATTCACCTCTAATTTTCTAACTTACTTTCTTCTCATCCATTCAGGAATGTGCACAGTCAAGTTTATCGACAAACCAGCAAGATTGTCAGTGTCCAGTGTGCCTGCAGACAGCTAGCTTCCCAGTCCAGACCAACTGTGGCCATTTGTTCTGTGGTATGGAATTATATTCACACACACACACACACACACACATAGATTATTGGTCTGGTTGTGTGAGACTTGCTCACTTGCTTGCTCACTTATTACATCATGTGATTGGACTGATCGGTACAGCATGATGCTGTCAGCATCACTGTGCTGCAGATGCATGTGTCTCGATCCTTACTGCCTGTCGGTTCGGCTTTTAATAATTAACAGTTACCATGGTTTTCCAACTCTGCCTCTCACCTGGCAGCTTTACTCCAATTATTCCTCTCAGATGTGCACGGTTATATAAGATGTAATGCTGCTCGTCACCATAGTCAAAAACACCATATATTAGCTTTTCACAGATGTTCAGAGAGAAGAACAAAATCCAACCCTCTACATTTAGAGCAGATTTATAGCACATTAATTTATAGTATATTGTGCAAGTATATCTGACCTTGGTAGACCATAAGATGACTAAAGCATTTCAGAGAGTCCAGTGTTGCTGCTAAAGAGATGTATAATCTTCCTAACCATGGCTGTGGTCTTACCATGGCTACAAAGCTTTGATTAACTTCAAATCACTTTAAACTCACTAAACTTTGTAGTGACACACAAATGTAGGTGAGGCACCTCTGATTAGTTTTACCTTGGTGTTATCTGTCACAGATTACAAGAGTATTTCTAGGATAGCACACACGTGCTGACAGCTTCACCTTAACACACAGCAGACACCCGTCCTACTTCCCGTTAATCACCCACACACACTTCTGGCTGTTATCAGTAACTATAAATTCACTGCATGCTTATCATGCCTCCATTAGTTTAATCACAGTTATGGTAAAATGTAAATATTTGATGAGCATTACAGTATAAACTGTTAAACGTTCTATAAGAAGGTGTTGACTTGTGTGTTTGATTCTGCAGCACCCTGTCTGATCGCCTACTGGAGACATGGGTCCTGGTTGGATGCAATCAGCTGCCCGCTCTGCAGACAAAAGGTACAGTACGTATGATCAGATGTAAACATGAGTTGTTCAAAGTGAGTGTGAACATGGAATAAAAATGTTTGTGACTTTCCAGGTCAGTGTCCTGTGCCGACTATTTAATGAGAGTCAATCAGACCAACAATCAGAAGAAGTTCTTCAGGAAATCACAGACTACAACAGACGTTATTCTGGAGCCCCACGAAGGGTGAGAAGTCTGTCTAACCTTCAGACACTCTCATAACATCTGTGCAACTACAACACGTAGCCTTCAAATCCTTTCTCAGTTTTTACTGAAAGCATTTTATTATTAGGAGCTAGTCTTCCAGAAGTTAGTTCCCTGTTCTCCGCCCATCGCCTATTTATGGCTGTATGAAAGTATCAGGGCATGCAACGTCTTTGTCTTTTACAGCCTTGATGTAACAGTAGATTAGATCACGTGAAAGACCTATTCCTCCACTGTTCCCTCAGATAACAGGCTTGGTAACAGGATTATATCTTACACAGCATCAGGGATTTATTGTCGTATACAGCCACCAATACCAGACAATGGAGACTATCTGGTTACCACACCTGACTGATGCACCTTGAATGAGCATATGTACAAAACAAGTGATTTCCCACATGGATCTCCTTAACATAAATATTAAAAATGTGTGTAGCACTCTGCACAGTATTGTTTGGACAGGAGGGAGTTCTTTCACCTAAGATGCCTCCTATATGAAAACAGTCTTCTCCCTGTGATTCTTTCTAAATACAAACAGAATTTGGCTCTGTAATGGTATCAGCCATCTGGATTTATTATTCACAGCCTGTCCTTTGAGAAATTTAAACAGACTAATAAGGTTTTATTCTGTGGCACTTATCCCAGTGTAGTCTTTTTTTTCTCTAATGAACCATTGTACAAAACTATTGTAGTATATATAAAGCTTTTCTGTTGTGAACCTGAGCTTAAACCGGACTCTTGATATCTAAGATTCAATGGGAGCGAGATTTAGGAACAGAGCTGGAAAAGAAATGATGGAGTGATCTGTGCAGAGATGAAGTAAAAGCAACTCTAAATTCAAACCATAGACATGTACATCAGGTTTACATCACCTCCACTGAACTACACAAATAGAACATATGTAAAACTTTATCACAAATTAGTTTGATTTATTTCACAGTGAATCCAGAAATCTATGTTTCTATAGTCTGCCACCAAATCAAACCTTAGTCATACCAGTGTTGTTGAGCTCACATATATCTTAACATTATAATGTTGTAATGTGGTTCTACTTCTGTTTTGATATAATTATGTACAACCATGCATTCATTCATGCATGAAAATACAAAAGCAGTTTTGTATATAACCCTCTCTGACCTTTCATCCTCTGTCCTACACTCTGATGCTCCAGGTAACAGACTACCTGTGTGATGCCCCTCTGCTCCTGCAGCTTCTGGCCCGTGGCCTGAGCACCATGGGAGGACTTGTGTGGCTTTTTGTCTTCAGGGTGATCCTGTGCTGTGTGGGGACTGTGTTGTCCATCTCCTCCCCTCCTCTGGACCCTGTCTCCCCATCACCAGCAAATTCTCTGGAGACAGACCCCTCCCTCTGTGGACTGCTAGGGGTCCTGGATGATCTGGTGGTGGTCATCTTGCTCCTTATCTGTGTGATCAACATCAACCAGCAAATGGTGCCAGAGAGAGGAGGACACTCTGCAAATGCTTCAACCTCACAAGGAGTAATGGGGAATTCACTGTAGACAGACGCTGCTGCAGGGCGTCAATACAAGCTGTCTGACATGGACTTTTATTGGATTTCTTCCTTCTGTCTATAGCTAGTTGGATTAGTGGATACAAGAATACTGACAGCAGATCAGCACGTAACAGGCGAGATGGTAGATGGCATCCAAGCCTCTCAGATGGTGGACTCTGACTCCAGACTTGTTTGTCTAGTGTTTTCAGAGCCTATGCGAGACTGATATGTAAAAGACTGCGATTATGCAGCATGCTAGTACAACTGAGGTTACAAATCATCGTTAAGTTTCTGAAGCCAGGGGAGCTTTTTAATTCATATTACATAGGCAAAACCTTTAACATCAGTTGACTTGAGGGAATCTGACATTTTAAATTGTAAATCTATCATTGATATTTTAATAATCAATTCACTTTACCCAAAAGAGTCAGTATTTTTTCCATGTTGTTTCAACAAGCTTGTGAAATACTGTCTGATGAATTACTGACATTCCTGTAAATATCTTTTTTTTATGTGTAAAATAAATATTTATGAATCTTATGTGGCTTTTCTTTGTAATATGACACACTACATATCTTTTATTAATTTATTTATTAACAAGTTCAGTTTTAGTTTAAGCAGAACAACACTTATACTGTTTGTATGATCTGATTGCTACGTAACACTTTTGTAAAAAATACAGTAATTTCCAGAATGAAAGTAAAGTTAATACAGTATCACAGCAGGCATCAGTGATAATGGCACTCTTGGTACCAAAACAAGAAATAAAGTGAAGTACGCTGTTGAGTAACATAAAGTTTCAGTTGACACAACTCAACAAAGACAATAACATTATTTTGACAGCAACAGCAGTTTAAACAGCTTGTATCACTGTGTGTTGCTGCACCAGGCAGCTGCATTCTTGAACATGCGTAGCCAGGGTGAAGGTGTGAGAGAAGCTCTGAAGTCTCTCGGGGCCCAGGGCCACTGCCAGCCCAGGGTGCAGCGCTCTGGGTGAGGCATCATGGCTAGGTGTCTGCCATCCCTGGAGCACAGTCCTGCAATACCCTGTGGGGAGCCATTAGGGTTCAAAGGGTAGACTTCTGTGGGTTGACCCAGGTCATCAAGGTAACGCAGGGGGGCGAGTCCACCAGAAATGATCTGGTCCTTGGCCTGGGAGCTACGGAATTGCATCAGACCTGCAGAACAGAAATGGGTTGGGGGAAAATCAATACTAAGCACAGCTGCTGATTGCAGAACATACTGACCTGTGACTTACGAGACAGCAGAATCAGATGTGGTTATGCAAGTTCAAAAGTTTCACACTAAGTAACCTTTTTGTTCCCAATTATGACTCAGTGCTTCACTGGACACAGGTTCTTGTCAGAACGTGGTGGGTTTTAGCTCAGTGTCAGGGCAGTACAGCCAACAATTGTAACAATGAGTTAAAGTTAAAGGCAAACTTCAATCTTTTTCCATAAAAAGCCTAAAACCATAAATTAACTGCATCTACTCACTGTAAGTAGATGTACTCACCAGTATCTAACTTATTAACGAAGCCACAGACCTCTAATTATTAAACTATTAAACAACACGTATGTCATTATTACTCTGTGGAGCTTTGTGGCTTTGTGGTTGTATCTTTTAAAAACTTTGGACAAACAGTGGAGGTCTGAGGCATAGATGAATAAGCTAAACCAGGTTCAGGACTCACAGTTACAGTTACAGGAAATCACTTTTCTTTTCCTTTAGGAATAATTCACTTTACAACAGACTCAGCTGTACCTTCTCCATGTGCAACCCAGACTCCCAGAGCGGAGCCCTCCATGCCTCTGAGCCAGGTGGACGGGGACTTCTGGATACCAACACTGACGAATCGAGACTCAAACCTGCCAGACTTATTATGTGTCAGTGCTACTTCAGACTCTGGAAGAAAAAGAGAAAAGAAATTAAATTAAAGTAAACACAATAGCTTGTAACATCTGTAAAAAAGTCTCATGTGTGACGGCCATCTTCATTTCTAGCTATTTCAGTTATTATGTTACATTATCTCAAATCACACCTGAAGCGCACTTGTGCTTTCTTGTTAGTGTAATAACTAATATTGTGCTGGGTTTCTCTGCATTCTTCTCTTACCAGCTCCATCCTTGCTGTCTCCCACCCAGCCCAGCAGTGCGAGCAGCTGGCAGCCATTACACACACCCAGACTCAATGTGTCGTCCCGCTGCCGGAAACGATCAAATTCAGCTTTGGCCTTGGGATTGTATGTAACAGTAGCAGCCCAACCTTTTATTAAAGAAATGAGAGTGAATAAAATAATAAAAATAATCAGTATATCACAGTGAGCTGGGAGTTTGTGTGCGGCTTTATTTGCCTTTAGCTGATCCCAGGACGTCAGCGTAGCTGAAGCCACCAACAAACACGACTGCTTTGAAACGTTCCAGGGTTAGAGAGCCAGAGCACAGGTCCTGCATCGTGACATCCCACACCTACAGAAAATTAAAGTTAAATAATGAACATCAACAACACAGCTTAGATCAGTATATTTACTTATTTGATGAGACTCTAATACCAACCTCAAAGCCTGCCATATAAAGAGACACAGACATCTCTCTGTCTCCATTACTGCCTTCTTCTCTGACCACAGCCACACGAGGCTGACCTGCAGCTGAAATACAAAACACATCAGACTAAAGTCTATTTGACCTTTAACTGCTTCTCACTGTTCCAAATTGTGAAGGTCATTATGTCAAACATTTTATAGCCCAAATGATCAATGTAGATATCAAATAATAATTGATCAACTTTCAATTAACTTTGAAATTAAAATACATAATAAAATAACAGCCACCAGTTTAAGCTTTGGAATACACTGATAATGTTCCCGATTCTGTTTAGTCTTACAGAGCTGATTAATGCTGAGTGTCTCAGAGGGGTCAAAGGTCACGTTGAAGTAGGGCTGTGTCCTCTTTGCTAGCCCCTCTTCTTCTTCTTTAACACAGAGCTCATTAGCCTGGAGGCGGTCCAGCTGGAAGCTGGTGTCCTCCCATAATGCTCTGAGGTTACGAAGCGGCTCTCTCAGCACTTCCTGTCCATCAACACGGACACTGACCTGGTAGAAAAGTGAAGAGACGACAACCAGACCAACATCACAGATGAAGTGACAAAGCTTGAGAGACAGTAAATTTAATGAGGTCGAAGTCTCACCATCGCTTCTGGTCCGAAGCCGCAGGTTCTGCCAATGCGATGGCACTCGACACCTGCATCAGTGTATCTCCGACACACAGTTTCCACATGAGACTCTGAAACTTCCAAAACCAAACCAAGCTCCTCGCTGAACAACAGCTCCATGACTGCAGAGACAACATGGAGGAGCCACTGTTGACAAGCTACAACATCTTTGGCCTGCACATGTGAATTACAGGACCTGACTAATGACTGGAAAACTAAAACCTCATCAACTCACTAACCTCCAGTTCCTTGTGACAGCTCAACTTCAATTCCACGGTTGCCTGCAAACGCCATCTCCAGCAAACAGGAAATGAGGCCTCCATCACTGATGTCATGTCCTGCACTCAGCAGATGATCTGTGAGAACAAAAAATAACTCTTAGCTCTTTTCCAGCTGTCAGTGACAATTCACTTACATCCGATGTATTACCTAATCAGAATGATTCTGGTTTACTGACTTTAAAACATGACCTTTGCTATTTTAATTAATTTCTATCATTAGCGTATTTTAAATGTATTAATTAAATGTAACAGAAAAGATACAGCCACCTGCTGCTGTCCTTTTTAGACAGTGAAAATGCACAGGAAAACCACTAGGTGGCAGTATTATCACAGCACAAGACTGTGAAACCAAGTAGAAGTTCCTCACAGACTGAATCACAGTTATCAAGGCAAAACTTTTTTTCTCTCTGTGGCAGATAGTACTTGCAAGCTGACCGTGTATGAGTGTCTGTGTGGCGTTGAAGCAGGCAGTCAATAGTTCTGGTTGGTCCAGGTCAGGGGAGCAGTTTCCCAGCTGGCTAAAGCACTGAGCCAGGGCAGAACCTCCTAGACGATGACGGCCTGGACTCAGAGGAACCCATAACAACATGCCTGCAGACAGAGGACAAAGGTTCAGAGACTGTCTGTTACTGAATACTGTATGTGGTTTCTGTTATCTACAGAGAGATGTGTGTAGCCTTGAGTTAGAGGTGGATAAAAAACACTGGACATTGAGGACTTGATAAGTGTGTGTGTGTGAGTGTGTGTGCGTGCGTGTGTGTGTGCGTGCATACCTTTGTCATCTGGATCCTCAAGATCAGGTGTCACAGTGGCTGTGATGTCAGGACAAACAGCATATGCTGAGATAACCAACGCACCTGAAACAGAAGGAAAGCCAAAGCTATGTTTTCCTTTAACACATTCACAGACACAGACAAACAAAGAAACGCACACACACAGAACAAAAGTACCTGGCGCTTTGACCGTCTCTTTTCCCACTCTAGCGGCCATACTCAGGGAGTCCTTGCCCCCATCGACAGCTACTCCCAGCTGACCCATGACCTCACACATGGCTTTGCAGGCCTCCCACAGACAGGCTCCCTCACCGGGCAGCTTGGCAGCCCACATCCAGTTACCACTGCACTTCACATCCTGAAATAAACAACCATCTTAGCCTTTGTTATGTGACAATGAAATTATGTATCTTGTATTTTAATTTTTTGTAGTTATTTTGCTCTTTCCCTTTCCTGCTTAGATTTTGAATAAAATATACACATGTTAAATTCTCACTCTCTCTATGATCCTCTCACCTTCAGAGCTGTGACTCTGGCAAACACCAAATTGGTCAGCGCTTCTCCTACAGCCATACGCGCTCCGGCCGCAGGACACACCAGGCCTTTAATTGGCTGCTCCCCGATGGCTGTTGCGGCTCCCTCTAGGCTGAATGGTGACAGAGCAACAACAGCCATGTCGGCCAATGGGGTGTGAAGAGGGCCGATGCACTGTTGCTGGGCAACCAGCCCCGTCACAGACCGGTCCACCTGAGAGAGGGAGTGAAGATGTGGAGACCCACAAACTATCTTAACAAGTTTACTTCCAAAAAGAGAGAGTAAAAGCCTGGGATATGACACACACCTTGTTGGTCAGGTAGCGTTTGGACGCCACAGCAGGCAAACGTAAAACTCTGTCCAGAGCATCTTTGACTGTCAGGCCAGCAGGAAGAGCCAAGGGCTGGTGGGTTGGGGTCAGGCGCTCCATCTTAAACTCCTTCTGCGGCATCTTACCCAGAACCCACTCCAGCTGCAGGTCAACGGGACAGCGCCCTCTGTCTGCTAGATCTCCACTGCACCCCTCATCATCCACCAGCACAATCTATGGGAAATGATAAAACAAAACGATGCTGATCTGGAAAGTAATTTCTACATGATACGTGACGTTTTCCAGCCATACAGTGTGGCCAACTAGTCACCCTGACTACTAAGTAGATTTAATAGTACAGCGGATGTGCATTTATCTACTTGAAAGAAACGTGCCTTTCCATCTCCTGTGATGTTTCCCACAAAGTCAACAGGACACTTCTCCCTCTGACACACCCTCTCCAGGAAAAATCTGTCTGCTGGGTGGAGCAGCAGAGCATTGCTCTCCTGATACTCTGCCCCCCAGAGCTCCAACACACTCAGTGTGGGGTCACCCTTCTACATAGAGGAGAGATAAAGAAATCAAAAGGGAGTGAAATAAAGTGGGAAACAGCAGAATCTGTGTGTTTGTGCATCTTCATTTTGTAGCTGTGTTCATTTGATGATTACCTTGAATCTGCTGCAGTAGATAACTGCTCCTGCTGGCTCGCTGAGCTCCTTCAGAACATTACCTAAAAATAACCAGAAGTCTTAGTATCTAAAATTAGTCTTATTTCATTATAAATTCTGTATAAAGCCCTATGTTTTGTACCATTTCCTCCTGCCCCCTGATCATGTATACTGCAGATTGGATTCCCATTGCTCCTTTCTAGACATGCCCTGAGAGCACGGTTCATCTTCTGCTCCATCTCAGCATCTCCTCTCTGCACTGCACCCAGATCCCTGTTGCTGGAGTTGTCCCCCTGGACCTACAAAACATTTACTGAAAGAGTTAAACATCTTCTGGTCACTGGTAGTTTAAATGTGATTTAAAGTAGTGCTCTTACTTGTACAGAAGAAGCTGCTCCTCCTCCCACGCCAATCCTGTACACTGGCCCTCCGATCTTCACCACTTCCATTCCTAATTGACAGCAATAGTGGAGGTATGGAGGGATCAATATGTGTAAATATAGCCTCTGCATTCATTAAACTCATTGCTCACACTGGGTTAGTTACCAGTCTCTGGATTTTCTTTCTTCACATGTGTGTCTTCAATAGAGCCGAGACCTCCACTGAACATAATTGGTTTGATCCACTCTCGCCGCTCACCGTTACTCAGCCTCATGCCAAAGGAACGAGCAAAACCTAAAGGAGGAGATTATAGTGAACCTTTTACAGTATGACTACAATAGTTTACCAATCAGCAGACTGACAGACAATTCATTATAAAAATCATCAATGTACATAATTTTTATTAATAAGTAGAGTTACAGGTTAGACGCTACAATTTTCATTTTGTGTTTAATAGTCTTAATATAACACGCACACAGTAACTATATGTTTTCTCTATTTTTATCTATATGTTCTTCTACTAACGGTTGAATTTATTCTAGTAATTGGTCACTGTACTGTATGTAGACTAGGTTTTCCCACCTGACAGGACAGGTTCTCCAAACTTGTTGCCATAGTCTGACGCTCCATCACTGGCCTCGATGGCCACCTGCAGGGGAGGGGCGAAGCTTGACGGATACTCCCACCCCTCTCCTTCAGGCTCCCAGGGCAGGACGTAGCCTAAAGAAGAGGACAGCAAGACAAAACCTGCTTGTTTTTCTATACATTTTTATAATCTTCATTATCTCCTATTAGACCAAATGATTTTCCTTCTACCCTGAGGCACATACTTTGTTATGCTTATGACACAGAGATACTCATCCCAGTTACTCCCACTGACGCTTAACTGTTAGGGACTGCTTAAACATTTTCTTTATCTCAGCTCCATCATAAGTTACTTTATGTACTTTGAGGTCTTTTATCTTCTCCAGAGACAGAGTAAAAACTAACGGTGACAGAGCATTCAGTTGGATGCCTCAGGCTTGGAACATCGTGCCTGAGATTTTGCTGCCCCGTGTGTAATTTTGCTGTGCTTGATGATAATGTTATAATTGTTATGGTAAGTGAGGGATGTGATGTTAACAGTTATACTAAATCTGACCTGGTATATGTAGGTTGCCGAAGCAATATCCTGCAGTGCCGGCAATGACGTGGCCTCCACGTCCAGCACTCTGGACATCTCTTATACGACCTCCTGTCCCTGTGGTGGCACCGCTGAATGGCGCTACACCTAGAGATTGGATTGGAAGGAACTGCAAATTAATATTTAGAAAACAACACATAAGAGGAAAAGGACAGAACTGACGCATAGTGTATTTTGCTTCTCCTGACCAGTTGGGAAGTTGTGCGTCTCTGCAGTGAAGATGACATGTCGCAGTGAGCGTCGTGTCTCATACGGGCTGGCTTGGGATGCATCTTTTGGGTAAACACAGTCAAGCTCCATTCCTTGGATACCACTGGACACACATTTCATATTGAGCCAATGTGAACAGAAACACACACACACACACACACACACACGGGCATCTGTGGTTGCTGTGCTGCTTACACTCCTACCTGCTGTTGTCACAGAACTTGATGACGTTGTTCTGGTTGCTGTGCTGCTGGGTGTCCATTATGAGACTGAATAGAGTCTCCTTTTGCTCCTGCCCGTCAATCACCATCCGCCCCCGGAAGAACCAGTGACGACTGTGTTCACTGGAACACCATGTTGCAAAGAAAATATTAGAGAATAAAAACTCACCAGGACAAAGACTACAGAGCCAAGCAACACATGCAACACAAAGACGTCCTGCTAATCTGGTCATAGCAGACAAACCTACCTGTTGGACTGGGCCAAGTCAAAACACTCCACGCTAGTGGGGTTTCTTTTAATCCTCTGAAACATCGATGTATAGTAGTCCAGATCCCAGGAGTCAAAGGCCAGGCCTGTGTAAAAGACAGAAAACATACACATGAGACATTAAACACCAAAAAGACCTTTTATTATAGTACTGTAAACAGCGTTAAAAACATCAAGACACACATACACACACTTTAACACCTTGTAGGATTTCTACATTTACTTACTCTAACCTTCACCATAACCATTACTTTCATAACCCTTACCATTACCTTAGTCTAAAACTGACCCTAACTCACCTTAAATTAGGTCATGACGACAACAGAGACTTGTACAAGCTTTTATTAAATGCAATGTTTAACTCAACTAGGGAAGCAAAATAGTCCTCAAGTCCAAAACACTATAGCAACAATACAGGTCATCAGAATTATCTTTTCAAACACATTTCTGCCATGTAGGTACTGAAATTATTATCCTATATCTGAGCAGCTTGTGACTACTGATGAAGCTGCGCAGAAGTGAATAAGCAAAACAGGAACATAAGCAAGCACAACACGTTCTGTCGCAGTGCCCACTGCCAGTTTAAAACCTGTTCATAAGAACAGTGTGTGAATAACCACTGTAATGAAATGAATTACAGCTCTGAGTAGAAAAAGCATAATGTTTAACTTCTGAGGATATTGTTGGACTGCTGCACCCGATATCATATTTAAAATTTGAGGTCCTCAAATGAGCAGTAAATTTGGTTGTTTCTTTCTGTTTTGGGAAGAAAAATAAGGAGGTGAAAAAATACTTGGCGCTGGACCATGACCATCAGTCAGATCCGCTTCACTTTTCACTATTCAATCCCCATTAAACAGACTGAGTCTATGACTTTCTCAGGGTTTAGTTTGCTTTCACATCACAATAAACACACACACACACACACACACATCTAATATAATTAGCAGTAGCACTGCAGTCCTGTGACTTTAACCAGCTAAGTAATAATGTCATGCATCATGTGACATTATTACCTCCAGCAGCAGACACAGTGTACTCACAGATATCTGCAAGACTGAAAAGGAGTGTAAAGAAAAGAAAGGTTACACTACATTAAGCATGATACGGCACTAGTGAGAGTAATAAAAGTAAAAGGAGAGATGAGTGTGAGGAAGAATAGTGCAAAGAGAAACTGCCAATTTAAAAAATGTATAGTCTCACCTAGCTCATCATTGGCTGCCTCCAAGGCTGCACGACCCTTCCCCAGAATATCCACCTCAAACACTGGCTGTGGTTTGGTTTCCACAGTGAAGGAGGTGATGGGATGTTGATAGATACACTCTGTCATACTGTCATACAGACACTCAATCAGCTTCTTCACATCTCCATTCAGATCCTGTATGCTCTCTCCATTTTGGGGCTGTTTGGGAGAGAGAAACAGGGACATGAAGTGATAAAAAAAACAAATCAGTGCTCTACAAAATGATTGTTCTGTGTGTGTGTGTGTGTCTGTGTGTTCACACCTTGATTAGAAACCTGCGAGACAGCTCGACCCTTGTGACGTTAGTGAGGCCGGCACTCTGACAGATGGACACGGCATTAGTGGACCAAGCAGTGGAGAAGTTCAACCTGAGGGATTAAAAAGCAACACAACAATAAAAACTGAAGATGTGTTCTACAGTTGGACATTGATATTATACAGTTTTTATACAGCCCCCAATG
>JAUBNQ010000020.1:7521840-7534402 GCA_032353495.1 Ctenopoma kingsleyae | reverse complement strand
GGCTGATCAATATACAAAATATTGTAACATGTTGTTTGTGGAAGTTTAAACCATAATGCCTTAACGTCTGCACTGATAAAAACATCATTTGTTATCTTTTCTGTTCATGAAGCACACAGACCACTTTGTGTGTTTCCATTTACATTAACTGGTAATGAGAGCAAATGAATAACGGTCGACTCTAATAACAGAGTCCAATCACTCCAACCTTTTGACATTTTCCTGTCTGTGGCATTTTATTTTTCAGAAATGTTGCAGCACATCAGTCTTCGTGTGCAATTGCAGAAGGAAATGGGATTCACCATTATTTACATAAAATATGAAACAAAACTGTTTTATTTTATTTTTTACAATGATACTCTGTTACACCAATATATACATTTTTGGACCCTGTGAAACCAAATTTGATTTGAAAAAAAACATTCACAGGTCTACCACTGACTTGAGCAGTTCACAGTATTCACACTCCTCCACTGCTGGACCCCCTACCTTGCTGGAAGATGGACAGTGTTACCGAGGTAACCAGCTCAAACAGAGCCTTGATGGGTGGGAAGTGGTCTGTCTCACTGGCAAAGATATGCACCATCTGAAACAGCAGGATATCAAATCAAACACTATCTTTAGTTGCACATTAGAAATTGGATTACTGAAAGGAAAAGTAGCTGCAGTGGGAAGCAGAGATCAACTTTACATGTCCTGCAGATATGTGAGTTCAGTCTTACAATACTGGTTGATAGTGTAGTTATGAATACAAACTATCAGAAAACTTTTACAAACTTACAGTGATTCCTCATTGGATTCACAGATGCAAAGCTTAATAGTTCATACACAGCCAATATGGACGTAGCTCTAAAATGTCTTTATGTAACCCGTATTAAAGGAAGAATACTAATTGTATACTACTGAGTGTGTGAGCAGATGTGTGTACCTGTCGTGTGAGGTCAAGGGCTGATGCCTGGGGAATTGTACTGTACATCTGCCCCAGCATTTCACTTAGCTGAGACACCATGGGAGCAAAATCATGAAGAAGAGTCTTCACCGACTTCTCAAAGATGGCGCAGACAGCCTGGGAAATCACATGCCATCATATTGCTTAATTATTAGTGGACTAATATCTACGAAAGCAAAGATCTGACCCTATGTGGTCGTACATGTTTGCGACTTACCTCTACAACCTGCGAGTCGTTGAGCCACTTGCTGAGTACTGTCTGTATGAGAGCAAATACTTGTTGCAAAACCACCACCACCTGAAATACAAACATTTAGTCAAACTTAAATAAAATGAATAGGAAGCAAAGTTATAAACTGGTATTTACATACTGTTGTATGTTCACCAAAGTTACTAATGATGATGGTTGAGTGACAGGGCAGAATATTCCTTATGGCCACCCTCACCCCTTTAAACCAGCAAGATGAAAAGAGGCAGTGGAGCCCATATGGCGCACTGCATTTCACAAGTACTGGACTGCAAATAAAAATACTATTTTCTATATTGGCCAATATCTATCATCCATACATTAAGCCTTCTGCTGATAGCAAATATATTTGTTTACCCAGTCCTAATAAAAAATGATGATGGTGGGTGGTAACTGACCGGGTTTGGTCCAGGTGGGGGTGGGGCTGTTTTGACAGGTGGTGCTGAGCCCTCTGCTGACTCGTCATCCTGCTTGCTGATGTCGAGTGTAGTGAACAGGTTGGACAGCAGCCCCAATATGTGGATGATTGCTAACTTATTGGAGGGATTAGGCTGAAGGGAGGAAAAATAAGGAAAAAACAGATAAACACATGTTTACAAATTAAAAAAATGTGAATTTTTTTTAACAAGTTGCAACCTAAAAATGTATTTGTAAGTTTTAAAGCTGCAATAACTGTTACAGCCCTCACATCAGCCCTGTCCACAAGCAGCAAAACATATGAAAAGAGTAGGAGCAAGCGTGAGTTCTCATTTCAAATGAATGTAGGAAAAAAAAAGTATATGGTCTTGAGTTTGTGTTGGTTCTCAGAAGGCCATCTGAAATAAGTTAGAGGGCCTGTGGTGACTTTTTAAGGCCTAAAGTTAAGACCTATTAAATTTTAGACCATTTAAGATTTTCTGAAGGACTGCGGAGCATATAACTAAATCCCACTGTTTCAGACAAGTTAGAAAAATTCTGCTCCTGAACAGGACAAGCAGTTATGAAAATGGGAGGAAGCTGCTCCAGCACTAAACTCTACTCTACATACGTGTGAAATTATTATAAGTGACTAACATAGTAAATATGATTATGATTTCTTTAATCTATAAAACTGATACCAGTTTAGGTTTCACTCGCAGTACAGAGATAACTATGGGGCTCCCATACTCTCTTAAAGCCACGTCTTATTTTCCCTCCTTTAGCATCCAGCTTCCTCATAATGTTGATGCTTTTATTATACAACAGTCATCATACAACAACATTATGTGAACTATTATTAATACTCGACAGAGTGATTCCATCAGTTTTTGCAGCCAGCCCGATCAGACATCACGGTCATTGAGCTGATATAATCTAACCTAAAGTTCCCCCACTAGGTGCCACCATTTATCTGGAACCAGACACAGCACCTGATTTCCTAGTCTGATGTAATGCCTATATATCAAAAAGCTAGACATAAAACAATAAGAGAAAGAGGAAGTTGGAAAGGATGGATGAGACAGCATGCGACTGTGTGTGTGTGCTGTGTGGAGAGTGGAGGGGTGAGACGGGGACACACAGAGAGAAATGAAAAGCTTCATCTAAGCTGGCATCTCTATTCACCCCAGCCTAGGTCTTTACTGATTGAAGAAAAAGGAATCAGGACAAATTCTGCTCCCTTCCACACACACTAGATATCACACTGTGTATTTGTAGATAACCCAGCTCCATATTTTCACCATCCAGCTCCATTAGACCTGACATTTAAAAACAGGGTAAAGATTTTTTTTGCATGACTGTGTGCACGCACGTGTAAAAGCATGACCTAATACAAGTATGCGTGTATAGTCATGTCTAAAATCAGAAATCATTGTGCTGTAGTGCGTGCGTTTGTTTGCATGAAGGAGTGTCTTTGGTACTTCCATGTGAGTCACTAGCCCATGGTGCAGGGTCAAATTCAATCTGGTCCTGCAGAGAAATGTTCCACTGCAGTGACACCACACAGACACAAGGCCTGTTCTTATTGGCCAGAACCCAACTGTGCCTGCTTTGTGTGTGTGTGCGTTTTTGTACGCACCGTTTCATCTGCAAGCTTCTCCAATTGCTGAATGTAGGGGGTGATGAGGGAATGAAGGTTTCTTAAGATGTCTTCCACAGGGAGAGCAGAGAGGAGGAAGCCAAGAGCCTGCATCAGCCACATACACTGACTAGTCTGCACAGAGACAATTACAGGTTAGTTTCAGTTCAAACAAGCAGAGAGCTTAAAGTGATTTAAGAATTTTATACTGCACAGACAGCACATAACATTTCATCCTTATAGGCTTCAAACACGTTACATAATCCTTATGTTTCTTATTTAAATATCAATTCTGAAATGAGTCCCCAGACAAAAAGATAGTGAATGTGAAAGGACACACACTGACCTTGTGGATCTGCTTTATGAGCACCTCCTTGAGAAAAAAAAAACAGAGTCAGAATGATGGTTCTACTATGTTGAAAAGACAAAATAACCTTTTCAAGTTAGCAAGGAAACGTAAATCCAAAGTCACTGAAGTGATAAAAAAGGAGGAAGATTACAAAATAACATGTTTTTACAGTCAGCAAAAACATGTTATTGCCTCATACTTGATCAACCACTAGCATTTAAAACTAGAAGCTGACACATGTTCACATACCTGAGAGACAGCTACTATGTTGGTTGCGTATGGTGGCAGGTCATATTTGCATTCTCTGCAAATTTTCTTGAGCGTAGAAACAGATGAAACTGAAAGATCTGGATTCCCTAAAGCCTGTAGCACCAAAGGTAAGACACTGCTGAGCATCACTGGGTGGTCTGCCAACCATTCAGCCAGAGCACCTAGAGGGACATTAACAGTTAAGATACTCAATAAGAAACCATTTGTCTTACTGGACCTAATATGATCTTTTTAGAACAATGATCTGCTCTCCTGCAAGACATAACCTGTATTTGTCTTACCTATTGTGAACATAACTGTGTCCGCTAACTGGATGTTGTTGATGTTGATTCTGGGGATGAGTCCTATTAGGCCTGGAATGACGTCAGAGTAATTCACATCTATCGTCTCTGCAATGGACTGGAAGCCGTAGAGCAAAGCTTCTGTGTGCTGGATGTGGAGAATTCAAGTGAGAATAACCCAAAGTCAACATGAAACAAATTGTTAAACCTGTTTTCATGCAAATTAGTTCGCACTGTACTCGTTTAAATGTAACTGCTTTAGGTGTAATTTTACTGTAGTGTGTGCATTTTATTGAGGCTTAGTAAGTATAATAATGTGAAAAATAATAACAATTAATGTAGTGTTAAATATTTTTAATACTGGCTTCTGCGCAACATTCAAAGAAACAGAAAATAGTTCATATTTTCTTCTTGCTCATCTATATGTCTGTCTCACCCACCTGCCATGATGTGGGCTGCTCTGCATTAGTCAACAGTCTCCCTAGCTTATCATAGAGGTTACTCAGCAGCTCTGCTCCCAGCATTTCATACACGTACATGAGTGTGTCCGAGATATCCACCCTGAAGACAGATGTGCATAGACATTGTTTTAGGGGCATGCAATTTTGAAACCGTTACTCTATTTGCCAAAAACGTTCTGCCTTCTCAGCTGCCAGTCCAGTGAGAGTAAATACAGAAAAACACACACACACTCATTTGCTGACTAATCATCCTGTCAGCAAGTAATTTCTGAAACATGCAAGCTGTCATAGAAACTTGTACGACAGTGCACAACCGAAATCAGCATGTACAATACGAAGAGACAAGGTCAGGCATACAAATGCATGCACACTAACCTGTAGATTCTGAACTGCTCTTTCTCATCAGAGGACCAGGATGCGTACTCCTGGTCGGACGGGAATTGGGCTTTGTGTAGCAGTACATCCACCAACTGGAAATACACAGGTCTATAGACCTGCAGATACACTGCCTGCTTATCTGACTCAAATGACATGATTTCATCCTGAGAAGGCAAGAATAAGCAAGGACCAGAACAATTAATCTGGGTTTTTGGTTCAGAAAATTGTTTTTGAACTCAACAGACCAAAAGTATCTGTTCTACGCTGTTTCCCACAAATACACTATTAAGATACACTCATACGTTCAGACAAGCTATCACACTTTATTATTTAAGGATTGACTGACTTTGTCAAATTACTTTACTTTCATTACAATAAATGGTCATTGAGTTGAAATACAGAATGAGATCAGATTTCAACTTTCCTTACCTGTAGTGTGTACCAGAAGGTGAGTGTGAGGGAGCTGGTCGTCTCATTGACCGGGTAGTGGCCAGGGATGCCTGTACAAAACATGATCATGTTGACTAAAGCCAGAAAGCTCTGCCAGTGATCCACCTGCTCCAACAGAGTCCTAGAGAGAGAAGAAGGTAAAGGTAAAGGGAAAGAGATACAGAGATACTGTGAAAGTTAGACTGCTGTCTGGTTGGCATAGGTAAACTACCTCCTCTGTGTCACTCAGAAAACAATTTATACATTATATACAATATAAATACAAAATATACAATATGGAAAAGAAGACGTGGTGAAATTACCTGATCGTGATTTGTATTATAATTGGATTGACTGAAACACCTTATATGTGTTGTTTTCAATATAAGTGAACTGTATTTCAATTCCATTCAATATAATAATATAGCTGTATATAGCCTTCAAAAACAACGCATGCACACCTTGAGTGGTTCTCTCCTAGTGTGACAGCAATCCGGCAGATACCATGGCAGGTCTCCATGTCTCCATTCTGAACAGCCTCTCTGAGCTGGTCCTGGAGAGCCAGCACTTGAGGAACAAGTTTCAGCAAAGTGTTCACATATCTACAAACAACAGACACACAAACAAACATAGAAAGACATGAATTACAAGAATTGACAGTTAAGAATCAAGCTTAGGTTAAAACTAGACACAGGTTATGTACAAAAGAGAAAAACACAACATGCCCAGCAAGAGAGCTTCCAACAGTGAATTTAGATTTGAGTCAGACTGCTCACAGCTAGGCTTGATGTATTTATTGCTGTGTTTAAGTGTTTATTTCAAATCAAATCTCAGTCCAAGTCAGTCCAACCTCTGATCCAGCACACCCACCCCTAAAAACCCACACATCTACCAGGAAACCAAAAAAAATCTATTCAAAGCTGCTGCTCAGAGCTGCACTGCTGTCAGTTATTATTCTGTCTTCTTCCTGCTGTCTCAGCCATCTATAATTCCCTTACTCTGGTTAATACACACGCCATGTGCTAACACGGTTACACACAACCTCACAAACATGAGTACAATCACACACTCTGCTCATCACAGGCTCCGATCTGCTCACTTGACAACATTAGACATTCTTCTGTCATCCTTAATGATAGCAAGTGAAGGGGTGACATTTGGAGACGAAGGGTATATGTGCGCGTGTGGCTGAATGTCACAGAGGAAATCATGTGCATGTGAGAATGCTATAATGTAAACCACATCACATGTGTATCAGTCCCAGGGGGGGTTTGTGGTATGCTGGCAGTGCTTCATCTTTTGTGAAAACATCAATAAAGACGTAGGCGCAGGTCAGTGAATATTCATCAATGACAAAGGAAGGTTGTACAGTGATTGGAAAATAAACAAAAAAAAACAAACTACCATATCTCATGGTGTTTCTCTGATTTCTCTTCTCTAAACAAAGCATTTTTCCATTATTTTTTCTACAGTAAGAATTAAAAGTGAAAAAAAAATCTGTGACAAGACATATTTAAAAACTAAAGAAATGTCTAAAGAAATGTCTTCATTTCATTCTCAAAAAACATGTGTTTTTTTCATTTGGCAGAAGCAATTTACAAGTTAGACACAAAATGAGCAACTTGGAGTTCAGTGATTGTCCATGGATGCTTTAAGAATGCATGTGGGCAGGAGGAACCAGGAACTGAACCACTAACCCTGCAGTTCACGGAAAACTGCTTTACTCACCCAACTGACCCGCAGCTGACCCCTATTATAAAACTGCATATTTTGTAGTACTAACCATCTAAACACCAAACATTTTCTTTAACAATAACAAAAAAAACAGCTAATGCATATACTGGCAATTCTGGAACCAGGGAATATCTGGCATTTTTGCTTTATTCAGAAAATAAAAAATAATTACTTCAGCATTAGTGTGAAAAAATAAAAGTGGCCAGAATATAATGCTGATATGCATCCTCTGTTCTGCAGGTTAAATGCATCTCTAACTGCAATTCTGGGAAGCATTTACTACTCTAATTTCCCTCAGGCCTTCTTATGATCCAAGTAGCCGGATCTATGGTCCAGCATTATGAAGCCAAGTCCCCTACTCAGCAGCTCACGCTGATTCTGCTTTCTCTGGAGAGAACTCCACCCTGCTGAAAAGTGATATGTATAAACCTGGCCACCACCTAATAAGCCTGTACCTGTGTGTGTGTGTGTGTGCGTGTGTATTAGCCTACATCTTTTGTGTTCGGTTGTCTGAGTAACTCTGTGAGAGCAGCGCTGGGACTGACTGCACTTACGTCCTAGTGAGTGACTGTATGTGTTTGTGTATTCGTGTGAATGGCAGACTGTACTCATGCACTCAGAAGATCATTCATTTTTAACAAGGTGCTTTGCAGATTCAGGTCATGCACTCTTAGCTCAGGAAAAGAGGACTTGGTGTGTATGTGATGCGATTAAAAGGGCAGAATGGATTTGTATGTGTTTCCCCATTTCCCTCATAGAGATGACATTCTGGAGATTCCACTGAGACTGTCTGCTGCAGTCTCCCCTCCTCTACCTCACGGCTGCCCATCCTCTCCTCTTTTGCTCCCTGTCCTGTTATTATACACTTTCTGCCTCCTTCCTGACTCCTCCTTTTTTTCTTTCCCTCCACCTCCCCTCTTCCCCACATCACCCACCCCACCTCTGATACCCTCTGCAATTACTGCTACACTTCGAGACAGGGGAAATGGGTTGCCTGGCAACAGGATGCAGCTGGACCAATAGCATCCCCCTAAATGAGTTGACTATAATGTGTTTAAACAGAGAGAGAGAACAAGAGACAGGGAGGAGGGCTTAGTACTGATGGTGAAAGAACAGAAAGGGGAAAGGAAGCGCACAAAGAAGCAGAGGCAGAAAAATAGATAAAATAAAAGAATAGACAATCTACAGACAGAAGATAGGTGGGCTCTGATTTCCCTATGCCTGGTCTTCTCACAGATTTTACTTCTAGCTCTTAGACGCAGCCACAACAAATACATGTATACACACTTACAATTTGTCTTTTACAATACAACAGCTGACCCGAGTCCTCAAAAAATTAAAATAACCTGATTACTAAAACTCTTTGATGCTATTTTTTTTGCCTCAAAGCTTCGTTTAATCCATATGTTTATATACAGTCTGCTGTGTTTCTCATGGATGATCACAGTATTACTGATGCACAACTCCCTACACTGTGGCATGTATTGCAAAATGGAGAAACTTTGAGAAAATAGCAAGTACAAGGTAATTAACCAGTTACCATTTAATGTAAACAAGGTGTATTCTCATGAAAAACTTTCATTAGACACAGCTCATTCAGCATGTCCCGTCAATAAATACTCTACAGCATCGATGGATTTTAAAAGTGAGTTACTAACATGTCTTTAACCAATATTAGCAAAAGAGTTGGGTTGCGGGCCTTATATTATTGGGTAATGGTGCCAAGCAATTCATGTTACATTAGCCAAACTAGACCCATACATTACTCTGATCTGTTGACTCTTGTTCCAACCTTCCTGCCCAAAAAAGATATATTGTAATCCCATAAACTGCACATTGTACTTACAAAAACAGAGGCCACATGTATCTCAAGAGACTCCACTAATGAGACTTATGGGAGGGCCTCATAAACATTTACTGCCACACATACAGATGCCACGGGGCTGTGATCCACAATAAGTAACAAAAAAGAGATAAAGGAAGGGAGAGTGTTATTGAAAATTAGTGGACAATTGTACAAAGTACGAACTAGTATATAGAAAATAAATCAAGAATACAATCTCATCACTAACATAGTCTATCCTGGAGCCAAGCAACACTTGTCGAGACAGAGGATGTTCTACCTTTAACTCCACTGACTTGTCAGCAGCAACTTCACAGATACCACCGCCCCACCTCTGTGAAGTAGTGTAGAGATATTGAGGAAGAAATCTTTTGTTCTTGCACTCTTACACACCTGCCCCTGTCCTCCTGCTGCTCTTAGCACCCTTTATTCCCTTTGCATTGTCCCGTCACTCTCTCCCTCCCTCCCTCTCTCTCGGGGAGGGGTAATGGGTGCCTGCCATATATGAATCAACCAGGGCATGATGACATCTCTCCCCAGCTCTGTAACCATAGCAACGCCAGCCAACCGAGAAATGCTGCTCTCCTCCCCCTAGCTGTCAACTTACCCTGTATCAATCCCTCCCTCCTTCCCTTCTCGTTGCCCTTCCAGTGCCCACCCTGACTGTTTCCTGCCCTTGGCTAATGCATCTCTTTTTCTTCTCCCACTCACTCTTCCCTTTACCTCCATTTTTGGACCAGTGCAATTTCAGCAGTCACTACAATGACAAGCTTTCATGCCACAGTATTGCTATTTCTTTCTTCTGCATTATTTTTGCTTTAGCATGCCTGTGTGAGCGCACACTGGCACATATTTGTACACACCTTTGGGAGTCAGGCTGTGAGATGGCGTTTACTATTGCCTCTACCGCTGTGTCAAAGAGCTCTGGGTCAGGCAGGGCACCAAAGCAGTCGTGCACCAGGCCTTCGCTTTCACTGAGGGGCACATCCAGCAATACCCAGGATGACAGGCAGCGTAGCACGCGAGCTTTCACTGCCCCAGGGCTGTCCGTCCGTCGCAGCAGTTGCTGCAGCAAGGGACACACTGACCCCCACTCCCGGCCCAGGGCACCCCGAACCTAGAGGGTGGACAATAACAAGGAGGACAATGTAATGGTACCCCTAATGTGGTAGGTGCTTGATAAACAGGACTGGGTTTCATTAAACGTTTATCTATATGGTTGCCACAGTTTTTGCTATTTTAATTTTTTACAGTCACCAGTTATGTATTCCAATACCTTACTTTATGGTATATGACCACATGTTTACCAGTAACCACTAGCAATTACAATACCTTTGCTGAGATAGCAAAGACTAAAATGAACAACATCATCTGACAAAGAATTCACTGACAGCTTTTGACACTTGACAATTTTTAATTGGTTAATAGGAGACATTTTGGTCATCTATCATTAAATACTGTGGAGTGATACCTACTGATGAATAACTTAATGCAAACAAAATACTGCGAGGTGGCCATCACCACCTGCAGAAGTGGGAGTAAGTGGAACCTGCACACATACCTGTCCCTTCCGGTACTGCGGCAGGCGGCTGGTCTGAAACTCCTCAGGCAGAACGGTGAGCAGCTCCAGCAATGCCAGGCAGCGTGCACGTCCATCCACCCCTCCTCCCTCCTCCTGGAACACCCGCACCATCTCTGCCACTGCACCTGGCCAGGCTTCAGGCATTGTGTTGAGTGCCAGAGACGCCAAGGCCACGCACAGCCGGGTGAGCACCATCTTGGAGCCGGAGGAGAAGCAGGCAATCTGGGAAAACAGCTGGGTCTTCAGAGACTCATACTGATCTGTGGGGATGTCTGACCAGTAACGGGAGATCTTGGTGTGAAGCGCACTAGCACCGAAGTACTGGATCTCTGGCACCTGTGAGATATGATATGATGGATGTAAATACTTTTTCTGTGTGTGTGTGCGTGTAACTGTGTGTGAAAGTGTGTGTTCATATGCACTGTACCTTATCTGGGCTTAGTAAAGCCCAGCAAAACTGCCAGGCCTGAGGCGAAACCTGAGCCTGCATTAGCCATTTCTGGGCCAGGTTCTTGTTTTCTATATTGGGATCATAGTACAACTGGTGAAGGGCCTGGAGAGAAACGAGAAAGAGAAGAATAAACAAAGAAAACAACAACACATTTCACAAGTTCATGTGAAAAATGTACATGATTACATTTGACACACTGGCAATAATGTGTGTCAGAGACAACAGACCAGCTAACAGAACACAAACAGTCCCCAACTCTTGTTTGATGGAAAGATCTGTTCACCTTAACAAAAGACAATCTTTTTCTCACTCGTAAACAGGCAAACACACAAATACACAGTACAGTTTATCTTGAAAACCTGAACAATGGAGAAAGCAATGACCTGAAAACAGCACTCTCTGAAGTGCAGCTGAGTAATTTGAGTACTTGAGTGCAGGGAGAACAAGAAAGAGCAAGCCAAGAAGAAAAGGGAGAAAGGATAAGTGTAAAAGAGGAAAATAAAAACTGGAAAAGGGGACATTAATTAAACAGACACCTCAAATCCTGACAGTGCCAGTAGAGAAGTTGAGGCACTACTCTGTAAAAAGCCTGTTTTTTTTTTTTAATGTCTCACACAAACACACGTTCATGCTCACTGAACTAAAACCGCTGGCAGCCAGCACTAAGTGTCTGGGAAGCAACACAGGAAAAAAAATCCATTCCGTGAGCTTCTGATCTTTGTCTTTTACTCCCAACATCAATTCCTTCACCATCAGCCATTTGCTCCTGATTCTTCCCTCTCATTTCTCTCCCTCTACTCACCCCCATTCCTAAGAAACTGTCCACGCAATTTCATTCTATCGCTCAGATTTCCATCATCATCTCAGTCTTCGTCTAGAAGAAAGGATGAATAATACTGCAAAGAAATGATGATGGGTCACAGAGCATGATGTTAAAATTGTAGCTGTAGAGCGGAACATCAATACAGTGTCAATTCCTACTGGAAGCTAAGTCTCAGGTGGCATTTGCTCCCAGTCTGCGCCATCCTACAACATAATTATCTGTCTCCCTGTGCTTTAAGAGACTCAGACTGTGTTTGGGTCTTGATGTGCCACTTGTTTGTTGTGCAGCAGGTGCTGAATATACAGTATGAAAATTGCTTTCGTCTCTACACTCCACCAACATCGACCTCTAGCATGTTATTCCCCTTTCTAAATTAAACAAGTTAACACAGGCAAACCTCCACGACAGAATTCAGTAAATAATAATGGTTATTGTGCTGAGTTTAAAAGATCTTTCTATGAATCACTGCCATACCTTGATTGTGAAAAGCTTTGGCAATACGATGGTTTTTGTTACTCTGCTACACACTGCAATCTCGGTGAACGAGGCTATGATATCAGAGTTCAAAGCAGCAGTGGATCATTACCGTGGTTCACTGTGTGATTGCAGACCTCTCCTTATCCAATCCCAAACATCGCTGTGTCTGTGTCTGAGAGTGTCTCTCCTTCCCAGGTTTATTATCAAAGCACAAGACGCTAAACAGTCTGTTCATTTTTCTGCTTTAATCCTC
>JAUBNQ010000020.1:7500543-7514546 GCA_032353495.1 Ctenopoma kingsleyae | reverse complement strand
TCAGTAGTCTCAGACAAGTGTACTGGTCTCCCTGTAGACTTTATCAAGACCTTCTTTGTTTTATTTGTTTGTGATTTAGATGAGTTTGAAGATCTCAAACTTGTTTTATTACTCATAAATATCACATTTTAGGGCTAAACGTTTAAAACATTTTTAAGAGCGATTCTGGTTGGATGTGTTAACATTATGTTTCCATGTCATGAGTCGTAGTCTGACAAATGCATCACTGCAACAGTATCTTTGGTGTCTTATAAGTCCACGTGAGCGGGGTACTTGCAGAGGCTGGAGGCATGGCATGCAGCTTCAAACGTCACATGCCAGTTGCTAGTAAACATGCCAAAAAAGTACAGATGAAAAGGCCAAGGGTAGCATGTAGAGGCCTGTTTCGGCCCTCAGTTGTTTTCAACTTAACTTAAAGGGATAATTAATTCAAAATTGTCTGCGTTATTGAAAAGCAACAAAAACACAATCACCTGCTTATGGGTTTTTACAGAGGCAGGTTTTTTGCACAGAAGGTATTACTGATAGGCACTTCCAGGATTGAAGCAGGACACATCTGCTAGCAAATAAACGGCTGGCTGTTCCCCTCACTGGCAAGGTCAAGAAGTGAGATCAAGAGCTATTTCCCCAGGTACATGCTGCATGGGCCTGAAAAACTGTAAGTAAGAGTCAGTAACATCTGGAAAGAGGAGCGTTCAACAGTGGAAACAGTGGTTCTCTTTATAAATGTGCGCTGTGCGCACACACATATGCGCACACACACACAGAGACAAGGACATATACAAAAACAGACATACTACTCTAGCATTTAACCTAAGCAGCTCTAATGGAGCTGAAGTGAGTGAACAAGGTCAGTATTATACAGCCAAACACCTCTGTCTATTTATGAGTGTCTGTTTTTGTATCATTTCGAGTTCAGCCAGGTCTCGCTCTCTCTCCCTGCATCTCTGCCTATGAGCTGTGTGAGTGATTATGGAGGTAATGAAAGGCATCATGGCAGCGTGTTGCTGAACAGTAATGACATTACATTATATTAGTGCTCTGGTCGTCATCAAAACGAAGCAAGTAGAAACAGAAGTGAAGTCTTGTACAGCAGTGCCATAAGAAGATCAAAACAAAGAGTGAGAGAGGTAGAAGGCCTTCATTAAAATGATATTACTTTAAAGACCAAGAATTATTTATGTCTCATGTCGGTTAAAGTCAGAGCCAGTCCTGGTCCATTATATTTTGTAATCTGAAACTACGTGTTACAGTAATGTGACTGGGTTGTGCTGTACTGCAAATTTCAGTGTTTATTGAGCTCAGTGATTCTCATGAAGGATGCAGGATAAATATGAGTGGTCGAAACATGATTAACAAGATAGAAAATGAGAAGAAATTAATATTTCTGCAATAAAAATGGTGCATTTTAATCTTTATAACAGCCACTGAAGGGAAAACCCAGCACTTTGACTGAACTGCTCTCGACACAAGAGGTTTTAAAGGTTTTCTTTAAAGGGTCATAAGCCAGAGTGGATGGGAACCAGTCTATGGTGCTCCTGATGCAAAAGCAAATCTGAAAAGTAAATGACACATTGTCTTTTTCACTAACACCTCAGCAACATATTAAAACCCTGTTTGTGTTAGTGAAGCGGCTCAGTGATTGATTCTGTGCTGGTACTGGGCATGCACTGCTTTGTGCTACAAAAGTAGTCAGGTAACTTTCTTTAAATAAGTAATACACTGTATGTCTATACAGTAACTGTTAATTGGATAAACACAATGCCCTGTGTTGACTCATATAATTCAGATTACATTCATTCTGTTAGCTTTGGACACTGTCTGTCTGTCGCGTCGCGTTTGTTTAAATAACAAGTTGTTGATAACTCTAAAGCCCAGGAATCAAAAGGAATTGACCAGTAACCAACCTTCTCCTCTCGTCCTCAGATAACAATCACAGTACTTCTACAACAAGTGCTCTTATTACTGAGGCAGCTCCCATGGTGCGTCTAGGTGCTTCCAGCCTGAACCTCACCAGTCAACTGTCCCCTGCACTAAATGGCTCAAACACAAACTCAAGTTCCAATGGCACCAGCAATTTGACCAGCAACATGACAACAGTTGGTGAAACCACCTCTCTGACACCTGAAGCAAAGATTGAAAATGGTAACTGTTCAGCTTTTTAATTCTTAATTGTTGTTGTGAAGATGTTGGGAAGAAAAAGTTTTTAGAACTTATGTTGCGGTTATTTCTTCCTGTTTGTGGTTTGCTAAATGGGAAATTCTCTCACATCTCAGAAGAATTTCGTTGGAAGTCCAGGAGCGGTTGACTCAAAGTTTACAAGCTATATTTAACAACAGTGTTATCTGTATTCTCCATGTTCAGAAGTGGGCCACAGAGTGAGTGGCAGGGTTAAAGTTGTGCCACAAACGTAACACAGGCAGAGAGACCGAAGTAACTAAAGCACAGAGATGGAGTAAGATAGAAAAAAATGTAAAAGAAGCAAATAAATAAGATATGACTGAGTTAATTAAAATAAGGTGCAATGTGTTGGGAGAGTAGAATATGCTTGGGGAAACAGCTCTGAAGCAATGGTGTTGAGGGGAGAAGTGATTATTACTGTGTGACTTTTCACAAGGGGTTGAGAAATGAAATACCTTCCCTCTCTCTCACACACACGCACGCACACAAAGACATCGCTGCTGGTTTCACACGTTTGACTCATTACCATATTCACGGATAAGCACACATTTTTAGGCACTTGTTTTATTCTGTGGAAAATGACTATATAATTAAATAGCTGAGTTATTTTGCCATGCAGATACTGTAGCTGTGATTTTATTTGTTCAGGTTTTTTGATATTCAGTATTCTTGTCTGCTGCCTCCACCCCAATGCATCGGAAGTGAATGATTTTCATTTGTGGTGTTCGAAGCATAGACTGAAGTGATTAACTGGAGACTTGGAGTTGGAGACTGACCAACAGTCACTGCCATGTCTACTGCGCTACATAGCAAATAACTCAGTGGAAATATCTGAAAAATAGTTATTGATAATTCACAAAACAAAAGGTCAACATCCATTCAGATCAGCAAACAAATTTTTAATATGACACAAAGATAATGTGAGTAATTACAAAATGCAGTTTTTAAGTGATGACCGCATTTATTAAGGGAAAATTGTTGTCCAAACTTGCCTGGTCTTTATGTGAAAACTGCATTTTGTATTTACGTGTACATACACTCAAATTATCTTTGCCTACAGCTGTTAAATGTAAGATAATTGCATAATGTTCTCTTTCTCTTTCTGTAGATTCCAACACTGTCACTCCCTCACTGGCTGACAACAACAGGAACCGGACAGACAATTTGACAACACAGCCTCCAGTTCCAGAACTCCCCACCTTCAACCCTACCAACCCCCCACACGTGGCTCACAGTGTCCCCGCAAACACAGCAAACACCACACTAGCTACAAACACATCCACCTCAGTTCTTCCCAAAACACACTCATCCACTTCTGCCCCAGCACCTGAGCCACCAAAGCCCACCACTGCGAGAAACCAGTCGACTGACACGCACACACTCACAGCTCCACACACTCCACAGTCGGAGAAAACAAAGTCCACCGTCAGCCCACCGAGCAGCCCCTCTGCCCAGGCCAAAGCCCATGTCAACACCCCATCCCAGCTCAATGTGGGGGGTGATAGTAAGTGCATAATATCTTCTGTGTTGAATAGAAATTTGTTCTGGACAATTCACTGGTTTGATTCTGACAGAGCCAGAAGTGAATTGGCGTTACGACAAAGGCTACGCTGTTCTTTGTTTTCCAGCACAAGCCAGTCCTCGCTTCTACACACACAGACACACACCACGCAATTCCCCAGCCACATCTTCTACAAGCACCGTCACCACCAAGCACTTCACAATTATTCCTCTGTTTGGGATAGAAGCAGTCATGAGACTCAAAGCCTTGTTTTTCTGTCTCTTGCTCTATTGGTCTGTCTGCTAAATAATTTATATGTGTACAGTTTATCATTCTGTGTCTATATGCACCATATATGCTATATAAATAACTGTTTTTCCACTGTGAGCAGTCTGTTTCCAGGTTCAGGTTGTCATCGCTCAAAGGAAAAGGAGAAAAAAAACTGATAAAAAGCTGCTGCCTCGGTTAAAATATCAAATCTTTTCTCACTCTGTGTAGTTTTATTAGGCCACACTTGGCAATGCGCCCCTTTCCATTAGCCAGAGGAACAGGGTGCATTCACTGCTCTGTGGTTGCTGTTACTTTCAACCAGAGGACATAAAAAATGGCTAAGTTTACAAAACAGTCTTCCATAGCAACATCCATATTCAGAAATATGCTGTCAGAAACACAGAGGCAAACACCTCGTTTATAGAGATACACAAACACAGACGTGAAGATAAAAAAAGGTGTAAGATGATGTCCTTAGAGATTAAGCAGCACTCTTAGATCAAACTAAAACATACTGTACTGTATAAACTTTGTGATTCTAAATCTTTAAAATACCCTATAAATAAATTCACTTCTTCGACAGCGTGCTCAAATACCATACAGGAAAAAGCTTATCGTGATCCTGTGTTTGACATTTATGTCCTGAGCTACAGGATGAACACTCAACCTTAACACGCTGCTGTAGCGTCTATATATAGCTTCTAAAGCTGATTATATATTGTTATATATATATTTATTTCCAGTAACAAACCACCATTTTAGAAGCTGCAGTTGTGCTACTTGAATAGTTTTGAGTCAAATTAAAAAACATCTATAACTGTGCATTTCTGGCTTGTTTACTTGGGATACAGTGTGTTAATAGATGAATAGCTGATGTGTCTCCTGTGTTTTTGTTCTAGCAACAATGGTCCACAAGTCTCCCACATTAGACCCCCTCCTGGCCGGTTTGGTGTCAGCCTTCATCATCACCGCTGTCATAATAACTCTGCTCCTCTTCTTGAAACTGCGCCGAAGAGACAACCGGCCAGAGTTCCGCAGGCTGCAGGATCTACCTATGGTGAGCACGTCTGTGACATCCAAACAACACCTACAGTGCTGTCTCTTGTGTCATATTGTTAAACACAGATGTGAGATATACTGTTACATCCTCCCCAGAACCTGTTAGGCGCCTCTGGCCCTGCAGCAGAGCATCAGGAACTAAAATGCAGCTGAAACAGATTGAAATTTTAAAATGCAAACTTATCAGAAAATAAATTCACTTATTTGCTTTCATATTGAGATTTAGATGAGAAGGTTGATTTTCATGTGTGTAAATATAAAGCTACAACCAGCAGTGGCTTAGCTTAGCTTAGCTTAGCTTAGACTAGGGAGAATCAGCTGGGAAAGACTCTCCAACTGCAGCAACATCTTTATCTTGCAAGCCCCCAAGTACTTATCAAACATATTAACCAATAAATGTAATAGTTACAACTTATAAAGGTTAGAGTACTAAAAAAAATTCATTTGTTCAAACCATGTAAAGATTTGTGCACTTAGTTGTTATTTTATTCCTATTTTCTGTGCAGGATGATATGATGGAGGACACACCCTTATCCATGTACACCTATTGATGGAGTGAAACGTTTGGCGCCTAAATACTCTCCTTCAACCCAGGCTCACGCCACAGCGGTTGTCGAACCTGGTCTCTCTTCCTTAATCTGCACCAAACAAAGTATTCTGGGTAGGTGTAAGCAAATTTATGGATTGCTTTCATTTATCCAGATCATTAACATGTAGGAATGGACTTGATTTGAGCTACAATGGACAATGAAGGCATCACCCATGATGGCGTCCCTTTGGAAAGAATCTATTTTGGTGTTTGTAATTACAAATTAGGCCAGCGCCTCAGTTCAAAACTGTATGCTTAATATCTCTCAGCCCATCTTTTTGGGTTGTATAATGTATTTTGATTTCTCTATAGTGTTGAAAGGGGTAGGTGTAAAGCAGGAGGCAACATCACTGGGACAGTTTACACCCAGACACTGATTCAGTCTAACCTGCCAGACTCTTACCTGGGGACACTGGTCTGATTTCCCTGTTATTGGATAATGTTGTAAGTCTGGTCTAACAGTCTGACAGAGAAGCCAGAGAAGATAAATGAACCCAAGAAATGGCCTGAGTATGGTGTTGATGATGTTGCACTTTATTTTTCAGGAGTAGACAGAAAACGAACAAATATTTTTGTGTATGAGAAATTTTTTTTTGCTTGTATATGTAAATGTAGGCACAGCAGTACTGTGTGTGTATGCATGTGTGTAAGTCTGTTAAGGTGCATGAATGGTTTTTTTGAAAGCATGACAGGGCATATTTAAAGGATTTCTTTTCTGTGTTAAAGGTTCTGCTGATTTTCAGCCTGATTTCGACATGTGCAGTGCATTCTATTCTTTCCCAGAGTCTTTAAATCCAGGACAGAGTGCCTTACACAGTATAGGAACAGCTTTTGATGTATATTGTATTGATATGCAGACCAGCTAACATCGAGATTTTGCCAGTGCTTTGTGTGCTTCCTGTGGCACTCACGCCCATATAGTTGCTCTGACTTGCCTGTGTTTGAAGACTTGCCTTAAGCGTGTTCACATCAGGCATTTATTCATACAGTGACAGTTGCAGACTGAAATTGGCCAACGGCCTTTCCACACAATGTTAGCATTGTCCTGTGCATTTTAAATACTACTGATGATTGCATCATGCAAACACAACTTTAAAAAACTCTTCAGTTAGTTGCTGCTTTGCGTTCACCAGACACAACATATTAATGTAACATAAACTGACCTGACAGTAAACTGGTCCCAGTAGGCATTGATTTTACTGTTTATCAGCCTCTGTGTACTCACTCTGCAGACGTGCAGGAGCGGAAGTGAGACACTTCCAGGATGACAGAATAACACCGTTCCATAGGAGAAGAAAAACATAGGACAGTTCCTGTGTATTTCCAGTAGAGTCCATGTACTGATAAATCAAAATGTCTAGAAATGGACAAAAAATGGATTTGCTATTTAATCTTTGTGCTATGAATAATTACAGATGGGTGACATATCAAAGAAAACCCAACACTGAAGTCCCAATAACAGGTTCAGTACTCCTTAAGGAAAATTCTACAGACCGACACCCCCTCATTCACCATAGCATATGATTTACATAATTTTCAAACCCTTTGTAATCTGTCGCCCTGCTGTTCATCCAGTGTTAAGTTAGACACTTGAGATTTTTGATATTTGTGTTAAGTCCTGTATTTGTCCATTTCTTTAAGTGTCAAAAGAATCCTGAACACATTACGAGATTTTGCTGCCAGATGTGGCGTTTGTTGGTAATTAAAGGTTTTTAAAACCATACTCTGTATTTTTCTTATTCCCACGTGAGATCTGTTATTAACAGTTTCTTGTAAACAACTCTTGGACCTCAGCATCAACAAAACACAATCAGAGTACAACATCTATAGAAGCAACCACAGAAAGAAAAGTTTGTCTCTTTCAACTTTAACACAGACTTTTATTGTTGGAGGAAAAAAAAACATTTTACAGAGCTTCAGTGAATGAATCAGTGCACTTTACCACAGCACTACTGCACAATACTTGGCAAATGCAATATAACTGCAGTAGAAAGGTCTGATTCATCCGCTATTATGTGGCCATAACAAATACACAAGCCCCCTTTTCATTAAATGTCTCTTCAACCACAATGTTAAGACCTATACAAGAAAAATAAGTTAAAAGAGGTTTGTTGAAATATTGGCTATGCTATATACAGCGAAACAATCTATTTTGTTAGATGAGCTGGATAGTGTCTTTGAGTCTCCACATCCACACCCCAGTGAACATCTAACCTGCTCGTCAGCCCCCGCCCAGGTGAGGTGGTGCTGGCAGCACAATGTTAGGTTTCAGATTTCTCTGTGCCCTCACTTGAGCTACATTACTAGGAATCAAAACCCCATCCCTCATCAGACTGCTTCTGGACTGAAGAGTGCATTATGTCAGGAAGAGAAGACCATTAAATATCCATTAACCTGGTATGCTGGAAAGTGTGACATCACATATAGTGCATGATCACCAGAACTTTATAGCTCAAAGACACCACAAATCTACATATGATAAATTGTACAATGAGTGAGAAACTTGTCAAAGCGCATTATTAGTTAGTCAAATTTGCTTGTTATTTAACAAACTGATTCATTAAAAAGGATACCAACTTAATGCAATATAGGCGTACAGTGGGCTTTTATTTTGCAAATCAAAACCAAAGTGATGAGTGGTGTGCTTGTGGATCCCACAGTAGTTACAAGCAAAGTCCTGCCCAAACCTTAACCACATCAAACCTTTAAATAAACCCCAAAAATCTGTAATCATAACAGACCTAAGCATAACTATTTTTAATCCCGCCTTGCCTAAAACCAATCCTTGTGGTTTAGAGGGCCAATCACAGTGTTTCTACCCATAATCCTGGTCGAAGCAACCATTTTTCATCAGTAGAGCGCATCGTGGGTGCAGAGGGTGTGGCAACAATGAAAACATTATATCCTTTGGTTGGCGACAGACTTTCAATTTGGGACCGAAACTAGGTACGGTCCAGCTTGCAGTAAGTAACTGTGCACAGTTTGGAAAAATGCTTGCTGGCACAAAGCTCTGCCATTCTCTGAATGAGAAACTCAGAAATATATATATATTTTTTAACAGCTGCTTGTTCTTACAGTTTGTTCCAAACATCAGTCTGTGCATATGGAGACAGTTACTGTAGATTATTTCAAAAGAAGCTGCAGCTATTACAGTTCTCAGCAAATGACACAGAGGTTTGTACAGTCCTTAACTTCTGAGACATCGCTAACTAGACTGAGGCAAAACAGGAAATTAATAAATACTTTTCAAACAGAGAAAAATGAATGAGGTAACATTTGCTGAAACTCTCTGTGGTTTGTTTCAGCACACTGTTAGCAGGGTGTTGCATGTGACCAGACAGTTTAGGCAATGACTAGTCAAGAAATTCAGAGCAAAAAAATAAATAAATTTAATTTGTGCTGAGTCCCTAACAGTTGTGGTAATAGGAAAAAAAGCCATAGGTTTGTCTTATTCTGTCTATTACTATTTTAAAAGCTTTGAGATTTAAAAACTTGAGCTGCAAGTCTGCAAATTTACAGATCTGGTCAAATCTAATTGGTTCAAAAGTATTAATACATCCCAGGTAATACACTGGAGAAGCTAGAAAAATGTCTCTATGTTGCTGACTGCTCCCCAAACAAAATTACAGAACTTCACCTTCCAGTTTAACAGTTTAAAGGTCATCAAGACTCAGATCAGATCCTAAATCTGGATTCACATCATCATCATCATTATCAGCATCATCAAGGAGATCATCGTCATCAGCAACATGGTCATCATCCTCCTCCAGATCAGATCCCAGACCAGCAAAGTGACTCCGTCTGGACTGAACACTCAGACGTACTCGCGGCTTCTGATGAAGAGCTGCCAGATGTAAAGAGCAGAGAAGATAATGTGCGTGTGTGACTGCCTGTCTCTGTTTAACTTGGGATTAGGTTGGAAGACATTCAAGTGTTTTCCCATAACAGCTGTGTAGCCATGTGAGAGTATACAGTATGTGTGTGCGTGTGTGTGGATACAATCTCAAATTAGCCTGGCTACATGGCCCAAATCACTCTGGGAAACATTTAGAGCAAAGATTGTAATCTCTTCCGGGAACATCAACCTTCTGCTACAGTAACTCTCAGGGGTGAGCAGTGCATTAGCTCACACACAACCACATGGTAGAAAATTTTCACAAGAAACAACTGGGTGTGCAGAGACTGTTGAAGAGGAAATGAGAGCGTTGCTGCTTTATCTGCAGATGGAGGAACACGGCAGCAGTACAAAGTTGCTCACAATAGCGCTTTACACTGACAGATTACATTCCTCCGTTTTCTTTTATTTCTAATTTTGCTTTCATCTTGGACTATATATTGCAATATATTAAAAGGAACATTTTGGGAAATAAAATATTCACTTTCTCGCAGAGAGTGTGATGAGAAGTTCAGTACCACCATCACATATTAAACATGAGGGTTAGATTAGCTTAGCACAATGACTGGAAACAGAGGGAGACCGATAGCCTGCCTCAGTGTTAATCCTCTCATCCCATACTAGGCACAAAACGAAAGCATATTTTCCAATACGTCTCACCATTCTGTTAACAAATTGCATACTTAAATGGTAAACATAGACCAGTGCTCTCCACACTGAGTCAGATCTATCGGGATGAGTAAGAGCGAAGGCTGAGCCAGATGTGTGGGGGAGGGACGGGAGGGAGAACTACATGTCCCATCTTGCTGTAACCGTCATCAGTTTGTGCAATCTGGCACCCTGCGTAATGTTCTCTGTTGGTTGGAGAATGTGATGCAATTGTCAGAACATGTTTGTGTTGCCGTACATGTAGTTGGACAGGAGGATTGACATATAATATAAGCATGTGGTGTTCATCATACAGTACGCTTTGGTAACTTTCTCATTCATTCTTACCAGGCTCCTTGTCTTCCAGCCATGACAGATCATCAGAGCTGACCTCAGCCAGGCTTGGGGTTGGGCTAAAATCTTCTGAGTCAGAGTCTGGTTCTTCAACTCTGACCCCTCTACTATGGCTGTGAGGAAGCGGTGAAGCCCCTGAATTAAACAGAAAAAAATAAAACATGATTTAACTGTATTAAAATACTTTGTGTGTGTGTGTGTGTGTGTGAGAAACTGAAAGAAGAAAAGAGACTTGCCTGATGTGTGTGCTGACAGTAAAGGTGTTGGCTTGTGTTCTCGAAGAATAAGACTCCTGACCTCGTCCTTCACTTCTGACACAGCTGTTCTGTTGTAAATGCAACATACAATTGTTACAAATGTTCACATAAAACAAGACAAAAAAACATGCATACTTACATGCACACGATCACACATGTACCTGATCTGGCGGACTTCTTGCTGTGTGTGTGAATACTGAGACAGTGTCTTCGTCAGATCTGTGCTATGATTTCTGTAGCTGTCTGTCAACTCCTCCAGCACCTGAACAAAAAACATAAAGGAAAAGCAAAGATCTGAACGACTACAACCCACACAACCATAAGCAAACACAACCTGTGTGATACAGTGACTGTGTGTATTGTACCTTGCAGCTGCGTTCATACTGTCTCCTGGTCTCTCTTGCCTCAGCCTGTTGTAGGAACATGTCCTCCTCCTGTCTCCCTGTCAACAGAAAGAGCACATGTGACTGTCCTAGCCTTTTCTTGCAGGCCAGCACAGAGCTTAGGACATGTACAGTCCTACAGAATCAATTCAGGGGTATAATGTACGTGTGTGCATGGGACGCACGTAGCTGTGTCTTCAGTTGGTCCACCTCTTTCCGCAGGTGTTCCAGCTCCTCTCTGCGAAGCTTTGAACTGAAACTGGAAAAGAGGTCATAAAACGGTCATATCTTCTCTTTCATACCCATCTTCTGAAAATGAAAACGTCAATCAGAGAACTCTTTTTGAATTCCAAATGAGGTGTAAACATTTTCATGCCAATCATGAGCTGGACCTATCATCAGTTTCATATTGCAGCTCCACCTTTCCTCCAGGTTGCCTAGCGACGTGGCTCTGGTGATGTGTCCCCGCAGGCTGCTTAGCTCACGTCCAACCTCTCTCCTCCACTGCTCCATCCTTCTCTCCGCTCCTGGACTTTGTTCCTTCCTCATATCATCCCTCTCTCTTTCCCTCTCCCTCAGCTCCTCACGCAGCCTGTGAACTTCCTCTGGAATGGAAGAAATTGTATTGAATAAATATATTTTTTCTTTTAGCAGACGTGCAGACAAATTCAAATAATAAATGTTTTGTAATCTTATTTTCTATTTATTTAACCTTTATTTCACCAGAAAAATGTCACTGAGATTAAGAATATTTTTTGCAGGTGAGTCCTGGACAAGGCAGGGAGAACAACAAAGTTTCAGGCAGATAATAAATATATTTGTGTTTTTTCACAGAGTAGTTAGATAGGTATTGAGTAGAGGAACAAAGTACAGCGATATGAACTTAGCACCATGGTGAAACAATGCAGCACTCATCTTTTGCCATCATCACTGTAAATGCTGCTATTTCACAAAAATTGAAATCGCATCTCCTTTTTAAATGAGGATTCTGCTTTTGAGACTATGCAGTTATAATCATAACTGCATAACTGTATAGTTTATCTAATGCAAATTAACATTTGGACCGTTTTTCCTGTTCCTGTGTCATGAAAACTGAAGCAATGAATGACGTACACCATATTGCTAAAAGTAGTGGGACACCCCTCCAAATCAATGAATCCAAGGTTCATTGCGGACATGGATGAAGAGTTTGGTGTGGAGGAACTTGACTGGCCTGAACAGAGCATTGACCTCAACCCAATAGAACACCTTTGTTGCCTTTACACACATGTACTTTAATGACACCCCATTCTTAACACACAGGTTTTAATATGGAGCTGACCCACCCTTTGCGGCTACAGCAACTTCAACTCTTCTGGGAAGGCTCTCCACAAGGTTTTTAAGTGTGTTTATGGGAATATTTGACCATTCTTCCAGGAGAGCATTTGTGAGGTCAGGCACTGATGTTGGACGAGAAGGCCTGGATGCATTTTCTGCTTCAACTCATCCCAGAGGTGTTCTATCAGGTTGAGGTCAGGTCTCTGTGCAGGCCACTCAAGTTCCTCTACTTTTAACTCGTCATCCATGTCCGCATGGACTTTGCTTTGTGCACTGGATTCATTGATTTGGTGAGTGAGTCAGTACTATTGGCAATATAGTTTATGTAGAGGCCACATTATTAAACCAATCAATTCCAACACCATAAGGTGGTTAAAATACACTGTTTTTGTTGTCTGTATGTCATAAACTTCACCTGTGAGAATGTTTCAAACAAAATTTGACATTGGTTAAAATACATTTCTTAGTGAAATACATTTACTTTTGGTTGTACTTTAGTACTTTTATAGAGTAAAAAATTAAAGGGTACTTCTACTTGATTTTTCTGGGAAAGCACTTGCACTAAAAGGACTGTAAATGACTGTGTTAAATACAGTTAACTTAACTGAATAATATATTTTTGAAGAAATCAAAACTTGTAGTTGACAATAACAGGAGTCAGGCGTGATTGTGTTTATGACCCACTATCAATGGAGGTAACTGGTCACTGTACAGTATGTTACCTTGAAGCATCTGGATGTGACACTGTTGTGACTGTCTCTCTCTTTCCATGTCATGGAATTTCTGGGTAAGAGAATCAATTGCCTTGAAAAGACAATAGAGGGAGAGGAATCCCGTCAATCCCAATCTCCTCTTTGATCTGACACACCTGGCGAGATTAAACAAATAATTACACACCTGGCTTTGTATTTGGAGCTGTGACTGAATGGCAGATAGGTCTGCCCACTGCACACCAGGTGTGAGAGAAGGGGAGGGCTGTCGGAGCAGGGGGGCTCGAGGGGGAAGAGCAGGAGGGTCCAGATCTGAATCATGAATCCGCTCCCTCACTGGAAACAAATCTGGAGAACAAGAGGTATATGTGGGAGACTGTTCACAAAAGGCTTAAAACAAATCAAAGGGGTTCAAATTACTGTCCCTCCTTTCATGATCTCTGCTATATTGTACTGTAAGAGAGGAAATTACACACACACACACAAATAGGTAACTTCCCCTATTAGTCATATTCAAAATTCTTAAATGGTTCACCCACCTTCTCCTGCTTTGGAGAATTTCCCCGTTGAGGTCAGCCTCTCCTGTGAACACGCAAACATGTCAAATTCAAAAGGTTTTTTCCCCCCCCAAACTCTCACAAAGAGTATGCCTCTTTAATATGAATATATGAATTAGG
Organism: Ctenopoma kingsleyae; assembly: GCA_032353495.1. Classification (NCBI taxonomy): domain Eukaryota; kingdom Metazoa; phylum Chordata; class Actinopteri; order Anabantiformes; family Anabantidae; genus Ctenopoma; species Ctenopoma kingsleyae. The sequence goes on along the minus strand of JAUBNQ010000020.1, from coordinate 7,500,705 downwards.
TTTAGTGGAGTATTACTGCCATCTATAGATACAACCATAACTACGTAAAAGTGAGTACAAAGATCACAGTGAAGCCTCTCTTCTGCTCTATGCACTGAGCACAGTATGGGCGCACACACACACACACACACACACACACACACACACACACACACACACACA
>JAUBNQ010000020.1:7477484-7490229 GCA_032353495.1 Ctenopoma kingsleyae | reverse complement strand
TTTCAGACAAACTTATAACTAGAATATAGAATATAGATTTTGTCACCTATCACTCACACAGCTTGTTCCATTAAGAATAGGTCTCTTAATGACCAATGTGAGCAGGAAAAATCTTTCTCGCTCCTTCCTGCTTCTTACTGAATGAATGTAATTAGCTTCTTTCCTCACATGCCTGGTGTGCTGATGTGGTAAAGACTTGCACGGTTCTACTGTGTGAGCTAATTTATAGCTGTGCATTAAGTATTACATCACAGCTGCCACTGAACTCTAAACCTGCCACTTACATCAGATTAACTCTTTATGTGGTCCTGGTCACTGCTGTAAGCTGCGAGGAACATTTACATCATTACATCATCGTATTGTGTTTGATTTGTTCTGTTTTCTGTTCCTACACCTGTGGATGATCCTTCAGGTGAAAAAAACACAGGAAGCTGTGGATAATGATTGGTCTCCCATAGCTTCTTACCTCCATCCCTTGCTGTTTACCTCCATCTATTTCAGTGCTCCTCCTCACATGTCTCTTGGGCCGCCCCAAAGAGGCTGGTTTGTTGTGTCGTGTTGTTTGGCTAAGGAGTAAATTTATGCTCATCATTACCTATGATTCCTCTCTGTGTGAGTGTATGTTGGCTTCAAGACAGAGAAATAAGAAAGTGTTGCAAGTAAAGCAAGTGTCGCTCCTGTTGACTATGTGACTTTGAAGTTGGGAATGTGCTGGTGTAGACCGTCTGCAGACAGGTGAATTAATCTGACTGATAGTATAGTGTCCATGAGTAAGTGAGCATAGTAAAATATACCTTGTAATGGAGATGGTCGGAGGTCATGCTGCAGTCTTATTCAATCCAAAACACTGAAATATTCACAGCCTGATGTGGAAATCCATCTGAGAAAGCAAGAAGAGGCTGTAGGCATTGCTTTCAAACCCTTGAGTATTCAGCGCACCTGTCGTCCACCATTCAGCATCGCTAAGTGTAATGGGAGAACAGCTGAATTCATTAGGCTTGGATTGACCTGCTATGACGAGCAATTTAGTTTCAAACACAGTTAAGCACCTGCGGGAGAGAGGAAATTAGCATTTTAAATAGGGAGACGATTATAGGCCAGGACACTGTGTGCATGTGTGTCCTTGTGTGCAGCTACTCATACAGACGTCTCCGTTCAGCTCATTTACTTGTGTAACACATTGCTGTAGTTTATGCCATTTGAAATATTGACACAACATAATGCTCTCCACCCACGCCTCAATGCTCTTTTTATAAATAGAGTGCCGGTGCTGAATGCAGCTGGAAAGCACTTCCCAAGAGCTCCTGAATCTGACACAACACAAAAAACTCTGCCCTACACCTACATTTAGCTGGCAGGCCTTACAGAATAGTTACTAGTATAAGCATTTCAATTATAGATGGCTTTGATATGAAAGTTACAACATTTCAGTTTTAAAGAAACACAGACTTGTGCTAGTATAACACAAATCAAACTTAGGGAGCAATGAAGGAGTAGTAAGCCTCACAGCTAGAAGGTCTATGTCAGTCCTGTCACAGACTGGCGTCCTGTCCAGGATGTACACCTCCTTTCACCCAGTGACAGTTGGGATTAGCTCCAGCATCCCTGAGACACGTAACGGGATGAGCAATGGATGGATGGAAAAGAAAACTAAAGTTAGGCTGGGCCCATGAGAGTTTGGAGCAATTTTGTGTAGAAACTCATGACACGTATTCTGGCAGCATTATCACGTTAAATTTAAGTTCTTCCAGAACCTGCACAGCTAATGACATTCACATAATGCAAATAAACAAATGTTATCACGCTAACATGTATCAGCATGAGCATGAGAGTAAGAGTGTTGTGAGAATAATTAACCAAGACATAAACGTGATTTTCTCACTATCGTCTGTAGCTCTAGATGATTCTAAACAAACAGTGCTACTCAGAGACTTAATGGTTTCTTTCAGATTAGTGTGTGTAATGTAAAGGCACTTTTTAACTATACAAAGTGCATGTATTTTGATTTGTTTTTATATGATTTGCTTTGGCGAGTAGGTTTAGTAAAGAGTGAGAATACACTATGCGAGTGTTTGTGACTAGGTTGTACTTGAATTGCAGTTCACTCCAGCGTGCAAATGCTCTTCACTGTGATGGCACTAACTGTGCTAAATCCATTAGCACTTCAGCCTCCAGTCGTGAGTTATCCATCCATTATTGTTTGAAGCAAAGGAAAACTACTTCTCTCCTTTTTGTAAAAGGCCAACAAGTCAAAGAATGGCTTAAGGTAAATGACAGAGGTGTTTCTTTCCTGATAGCTAGAAGAGAGAGAGATGGAAGGTAATAGAAAAGGTTTGTTCTTTTGATATTTTAAAGGAACGTGTAATTTTTTTTTACTTCTACTTAAAATGATATCAGCATAAGTATGGCGTAGAGTAAAAATATCTTCTTGGATTAAAATGTGCTTCCTTGAGAGTGCTTGTGTGTGGAACATCTCAGAAAGTTGGAAGAATACTGACAGGGGTTTTCATTAACACACACACACAGAAAGACAGATTCTGGGTTAAGGCTGAGTCAGACTTGTCAAAAGCTTGAAGCATTTTCTCTCCCTCAGATCGATAGCAAAGCATATTGATGAAAATAGGGAGGCTCATGTGGGGGACAGGAAACAGAATCATATTTTTTCTTCTTCTCTCTCCTTTTCCTCTCATCTTCTATCCTGCTCACGTATTGATCCAGAAATGTCTGTTTTTAGCTGCAGCCTGCAGCATCTTAACTGACGTTGCTTTCAATAAGGTCTTTTCTCCTCCCATCTCTGCCATCTTTTTAAGGTTCATGAGGGAACGTTCATGAAACACGTAACTGATGTCAAACATAATTCCTAATTTAACTGCTTTTACCTGATGATGCACTTTAAGTAGCTTTTTTGGTTATTTTGAAATTACAGAATGAGATTTACAGCATCCTGCTTGGGTGAAAGTACGTGTATCTCCTCAGGGAGATAAGTAAGTATAAGGCAGATAGTAGTGAGAGACAGAGTAATCTGCTCTTTGTCATGGGAAGCAATAAAGGTCACTGCCAAACTCACCAGCCCACACCAAACTTATACAGAAGGAGGAAATCTGCTGGAGTGTTCTCCTGTGAAGGCAAAAGTGCTGGTGGGAGGTGAATCTTTACATAAGAAGTGTCACAAAAATTACAGAAATATTTTTTGCTCTCATGTGCATAAGATGATATTGTCCACTTCAGCTTTACCTGCTGGACTCTGCGTGGAGCTTCAGTGTGGTCTGGTGGTATGTGATTTTCGTCTGAGGGGGTTTCTACTCAGTTACTATATTCTGTGTCTCCTGAGAGGAGTCAGACTACATTTCTACCTGGAATAGGATCAAGAGGCCATCTATCACACAAACACAGCTACTATAACCAGCCTCACAAACAGCTGAGCCAGCAGTTTCTGAGAGGAGGGCATGAGAGAATCCATCTATTTGTGTTTTGACAAAAATGCAAGATAAGCATAAATGCTTTACATTTTTTTTGACCCTGTGCTCAATGCGCCTTTTCATGCAGTGGGACTTTTTTCGATCACCAGACCTTGTGCTACACACTAAGGCCTTGTCCACCCTGTCCAGGTCCTCTTCTTCATGCTCATACCCTCCTCTACACAGTACACTCTAGTACACTCATTTATACTTACTGCACACAAGGACTTAAAAGTTGTGTATGTCTCTTTATGTGCAGAGGTTGAGGTCAAAATCACAAAATCCCTACCTATGTTTATGAACATTTTGAGAACAGGGAAAACTGATGACGAAGAGGAGCCAGCAGCCAGTTAGCGTAGCCTACAGCGGCACAAAGACTAGAAACAGCACTGAAGCTTATATTAGCATGTTACTTCATGTTTGTTTAATCTGCATTTTTAATTATGATTATGTGTCAGACTATTTCTTGACCTGGAGCAGTTGCCAGGCAACCAGCAGAGACTTTATGAAGTCACTGCTCCCATGGACGGAAAAATGGAGCCAGATTTATATTTCCCCCACTTTTCAGTCTTTACAGCTAAATCAGCTGAAAGATAACAAGTGTATTACCAAACCAATACTTGGCCAGTTTCCACCTCCTTGGTTGGTCCACCGTGCTTGGACACAGCTGCTGCACTGATGATACCAAGCTGCTTCAGATGTCATGTTTCTGTCAGTGTGCCAGATAAGTCGAGCCTTGTTGGATATATGCTCTCCTGCAGATGCAGTAATTTCCCCTCCACTTCTAGGTTGCCTCCTTCGTGATGAGATCCCCTACTTGAGCTGCGTCCATATCCAAGGCCTTTCTCCTCCACAGTGAGCTCATCACACACGCTTATATGGACACAAAACTCAGACATACATCCGCTCTTCCCCCTCACATATTCACACTCTGACACTAATTTTCTTGTGCAAATTAGGCAGAGAATAAAAAAGCTATATCGATGGAGAGACCCGTACAGTAATGACTTTAAAGAATAAGTTTGAGTTTCTGTGACTGTCAAAACAAAAAATAGTTTATGTTGATCTTGACTCCAAAAGGAGTTAAATTAACAATAATAAATTACTCATCTCAGCTTATATTTTAATTTGACACCTCGGTAGAGCACCAGAATGAAAATTATGACACTGGACTAAGAGAAAAGGAAAAGGCAGAGAGAGGTGGGGGAGAGAGAGTAAAAGACATGATGAGACCTCATTAAAGCTACAACGAAGAAAGTGTGTGTGCGGGTGCACACTCATGTGTCGGTGTGTGCAAAACAGAGAGCATGAACAAGTCATTTCTGTGTGTATGTGTTAGTGTGTGTGTGTATCAGAGCAGATCTAGGAAGCCCCTGGGAGTGTTAAGTAGGGAAACAGAAGAGATTGAGGTGGGGAATTCTCATCAAAAATGTCCAAATCAGGAAAGGTGTCGACAAAGCCACTCTGCAAGGGGACAGAGGCGAGCAGAGGCAGTGGAGGGGGGTTTCAGTAGGAAGAAAGCTGGGTCAGATGTCTGACATGGGGGTGGCAACAGGAATGAGACATTAAAATACAAAAGATTAGTAAGATTAGTGGTTCATAGGAGGAGGCGTGTCTTTACGTAGATATGCGTCACAGTGTGGGAGCTTCATCTCAGGGGTGAGGTCGTATGGAGAGGGGTGAGGTGCTTTTTATGGGGGACTGGTTCCTTGGGGGCAGTCCTGTGGTAATGAGCTGATAGTCTCAGAGGAAGACGAGCTCTATTACAGGAACTCTGAGCTGCTATTCTGAGGTTTAATCTGAGGCACAGAGGCTGGTGCACCTTCTCCTGTCGCTCAGCACAGATACACGCTCTCCGTGACAGGATTCAGGTTTGGGTTGAACACTCGGTTCTGGAAAATAACTGGAATATGTTGCTGTTGTGTGTCAGGTGTGAGCTGATAGTCTCAGAGGAAGACGAGCTCTATTACAGGAACTCTGAGCTGCTATTCTGAGGTTTAATCTGAGGCACAGAGGCTGGTGCACCTTCTCCTGTCGCTCAGCACAGATACACGCTCTCCGTGACAGGATTCAGGTTTGGGTTGAACACTCGGTTCTGGAAAATAACTGGAATATGTTGCTGTTGTGTGTCAGGTGTGAGCTGAGTCTGAAGATAAGAACTCACTGTGACACAGTTTTGTCTGCATGATGTGTTTTCTTTGTTTGTTTCCCTGTTCCTCTCACTGCTGTTCTCTCTTCTCATCCTCCATTCCCCGCATTTCTGTGCCCAGAGCAAGTCCCTGTATCCTGTTTGTAAAGTGGTCCGCTAAATAACCTCACAGACACCACACCAGCCCTCGTTTTGCTATGGGATCAAAGGTTCAGTCCTGTAGGGGGATTTATCATCAGACTGCAGTTCAGCAAGTCACCAGATTGAGGTCAGAAAGCCAAATGTCTGCTGGGGACATAATTTTTCTATTCAACCCTAGTACACAAACAGTAATGTTAAACCACAACTTTAGGTTACATGGCAAAAATGGTTGTAGGTATGGGATTGTCAGAAATCTTACATGTAAATAGGAACTCTCCTGAAATATTTTCATATTTTATGTATATTTATGTGTCTTGTTTTGTAATCTCAGAGAGTTTAGACTGTCAATACATGGAGACAGCTGTGCTTTGTAGCTATCCTTAAGCAGCCAGCTAAGATGACTCCGAAGATACAGCACAGTGCGGGATGTTCAATGAGTGGACAAGTAGCCCAGAGAAATGTCTAAAGGCTTAAAAGAATCAGAGCTGGTTATCATCTCTGTTCATTTTTCTGTTAGTCTATTATACACAAATCATAGCGTGTGGTTGCATGGGGCATGGTGTCCATGCTGCTGCATCACTGCACAAAACCATCACTGCACGCCTGAAGTTTGCCTAACTTTACACTCCAACAGTGCTACAGGAAAAATGTTTGTAGAATGATGAAAGTAACATTGAATTGTTTGTGAAGAACGCGCAGCATTATGTATTGGGTAGAAAGGGCCCTGTAAACCATCATAAAAACATCATCCTATTGGTGAAGTGCCATAGAGGGCGCATCATGATTTGTGTCTGCTTTGCTGCCTCTGGGCCTGGACAGCTTGCCATCACAGAGGGGAAAATGAGTAACCAGTTTCTAACATATCTTACAGGGAACATTGTTTTAATCTGTACTTTTGATTAAGATCAGATCACATTTTATGACACAGTCATAGAATCAGAATCATTCCAAAGGGTCTGATTATGCTTTCTTGCCAATGTAAGTAGAAAAAACAAAATAAAGTCATCATAAGGAACTAACTAAGAGCGCACACAGGGTCTGCACAAACTCCTAATGACAACTGGTAGGAGCTGAAGAGGAGCACTGTATTTTTTTGCTGGGTGAACTGCCTTCTTGTCCTTGTTTTTCTGCCTCAGTGAGTGAGTGTGACCTGGTGACACACTGAGCTGTCAGGATCGATTGAGGCTCCTCGGAGCTGGCAGCAGAGACCAGGGCTGGCATTCTGGCATCAGCGTGCCATGTCTGGTCTACCATCCCACCTTAGAAAGCCTGCAGCAACTGTGACGCACTGCACAAACACACACACACACACACACTACTTTACATTTACATTTTACGCCATTAGCTGGGCTGCCAGGCTGAACCCTCTCACCTACAGAATGTGCAGTGCATGGATACACTCTGCTCCCATGTGTCACTCTTTCTACCTCTACCTCCCTCTGGTGTGTTTTTCCTCTCTCTCTCTCCATTAACTGCCAAGTGTAGACGGCTCCACTGCAGTATCTGACCCATCCTGGCAGAGGTGAGGTTGGATAATAAAACCGCTGTTCCTGCCAAAAAAGACGAGAGGAGATAAAGGAGGGAAGTAAATCGAAGAAGAGCAAAAAAAACAAGACAAATAAGGAGAGAGAGGCAGAGTGGGAAAAAATAAGAGCAAACATGAAAGAGAAGAAACACTTACGCCATGGAGGAGGTGGAATATTTACGAATTAGAGATAGAGACAAAAAAGACAAAAAAAGAAAAAGGGAAGAAGAACAGTTCAGGGTTGACCAGGTTTGAGTGAGGTTGCAGGTGCAGGTTCCTCCCACTGTTCTATCCATTCAGTGTCCAGCGCCATGGTGTTGGTGCAGAGGCTAAATCAATCACCCTCTTTCTCTCTTTCCCTCCATAAGTTCATCCACACACTGTGTTGTCCTTTGTCTATGTCACATTACTTTAGAACATGGAACACAGAAAACACACTTATATAAAAAAGAATGAAACCACAGTCGTTGTTTAATCAGTCTATCATTTTAATAATAGTAAAAGATCAAATGTTACTTAATATAAGTTACTGCAGTAATAGCCAGAACTGCTAGTCATACACGAGTTCTGTGGAGATTCATACAATAATAGTGTGTTCATTGTGTGTGTGTGTGTAAAGTCAAAGATGAGACATGTTAGAGGAGAGTGACAGTGACTGTCAGTGAGACAACTGATTATAGGCCAGTGATGAACAGACTGTATGTGTGTGTGTGTGTGTGTGTGTGTGTGTGTGTGTGTGTTTCTAATGTATACAAACTGTAATGTTCGTATAATTATCTCTTCTTTATCTACTAGTCACAATCTGGGTGTTACAGAGCTGCTTGTTTGTCACTTGTTTGTCTCTTTTCACAGCTGATACTGGTGATGAGTTACAGAAAGCCTCAGTCGGAACTTTTTAAACCAGTGTAAAGCATGAACGAACAACAACAACCAGTTCTAGCTAATTCACAGAATTATTTTAGCTAATAAATATAGATTACTGTCTATAAATACTGTCTTCACTTCAAGTTTTAATCTCACTACACTAACTTTGCTACGATGGAGCTACCCTGACAATAGAACTACCACCTGTTTCACATTTCACAGTCCACTTAGAGTCTACTTTTGTTTTGAAAGGTTGTATGTTTTTTAAGCTCTATGTTAACACATTTTCATACTGGAGTTTATTTTCATGACTTTGGTCATTCTGACTCATGTTAACTTGCACACAGCCCTAAGCACACAACAGGCACGGGGCTACTGTCTGTGTTTAGGCTGTAATTATTATATAAATTTCTTGTTTATTTGCAAAGCTTGCCGAATTGTTTTGCTGGAGACACATTTCCCGAACCTCTATGACAGAGGTAGCAAGCACTATGGTAGCCACTGGCTAACCCATTGCCACAAATATACAACTAAGACAACTTGAAAAATGCTTGCATTTTGAGTTAATCATCTTTTCTACTGTAGCGTGATCACATACTTATTGTTTTGTCCCATATGGTACAACCCTCTCTTCCAAGCTCCTCTTAAGGACAGGCGAACAGAGGGAATCCTGCTGCCAGCCACACTCTCCTCCACTCCCACACAATGTCATCTACAGAAAGGCTTTTGTGCTGGTCTGTGTGCGTGTACGTGTGTGTTTGTGTAATCTCTCAAAGTGGGGTCACGCTGAAAGTGATGCATAAACAGCTGTTCATTTTGACTTTTCACCGTTGCTGCTTCTATTTGAATGTTCGACACATGTTTTTCACCTCATGACTCGCTCTGTAATTTTGTCCACTGCAGCCTTGCTGCCAACAGTGAGTACAGAGGATGTTAAGGAGGATCTAAAGATGGGAACTGGTTTAAAAGGAAGGATCAACAAAGAAGAAAATGCTCCTCTTTACCCCTGGAAGGCGGTTTTGTGCTGTGTGTTGCATGTGTGTGTGCAATGATGGGATGTATTATTGACTTATTGCATTAGATGGTCTCTGTGCTTTATGCTCACGCTCTAACATTGCCCTCAGAGAAATAACGGGATCAGACTGAGCACATAACCTCAAACACACACCCACACACACTCACACACAGTAACGATTGTGTGAATACAAAATGTTTTGTGTCTAGCATCACTGTTGTGCTTCTGGGGCTTTGTGTTCTTAGCGCTGTACATTTTTCTACATGCATGTCAGTCACTTTATGTGTGTACGGGTTTGCCGGGCTGCACTCGGCTCTTCCTGTCTCTCTCACAGGAAGCTTTAAGAAACTCCAAAGCCGTAAGATCCAGCAGGCAGAGTTTCAAGGGGTTGTGTGAAGGATTAGAATCCACTCTTTGCCAGTGGTTGAGCAGTTGGCAGCACAACTGAAATGAAGAGAGGAGGGAGTGGAAAAAAAGACAAAGTGGAAGCGTGGAGTGCTGTGAGCCAAGCAGGTGAGAGTGCGGGGTGTGAGAACAGATAAAGAGAGAGGAATAAAAGTTGTCCAGCGAGAGAGGGGAGAGAAAGCATTCATTTGAAGTAATCTGTGAGCCTCTGATTCCTGCTCTAAGCCCCTCACCTGTATCTCACTGCCCACTATATGTGTATGTGTGCCGGGGGTCAAATCTCTGAGCAGTGAAGAGCAGATTGACTATTTCCAACATATAGGAATCAATTTATGGAAGTGGACGTAGTCAGGTTCAAAGATTATTGGGGTTTGTGGTTGACAATTATAACTTTAAGCGGATTAATTAAAATCTATAAATGCTGTAAACATCCAGAATAGATGCATTTCATACAGGACTCACTATTAGAATGTGCACGTGTAAAAGTAATTAAAAGGAATCTGAGGTATAAAAATTCTTTACAATGTTTAACTAAATAGTTTTTATTAATGTATGAATCCCTGTTCTTTTACAGCACGAGAATTCAAATCATTTTTCCAGTCTTAGAAAACTATTTTTCATCCATTCTTCATCCTTAAGGTCTTTATTGCTTATGATTCATGATGTACAAAACAAAAGAAATAAATAACAAAGAAAAGACAAAGTGTATATTAGCAGTTGTTTCATGATCAGAAATCAAATGCCGAGCAAAAACAAACGCACCCACCCACACAAACACACGCACACACACACACACACACACACACACACACACATGCACATAGATATACTGTACATTAAGTAAGGACTGGTCTTTACAATTCTACAGTTGCCTTCAAGGACATCTGCAATCCGCAACTCTTACACAGAGCTAACACAGCACCTTGGATCTCCTGGATCAGCGGAATAATGACATTTACTCTTCTGCATAAAAATGTATGAACGTACCAGCTACATGCATGTGTGAAGAGATGAGAAAAGGAGGGGAGAAGTTACAAAGCAGGCCCTCACCAGCCACATCCAGAACACCAGTCTGGGTTATTCATTTTTCCCTCAGACACAAAACAATTTCTTCCACGTACAAAAATAGCTGCAGTAACTAATCTAAAGCAAGGTTCATAAAAATTCAAATCCTCTGCAAATGCCCGTTTTCATTATCAGTGCAAAAATCTCCTTCAAACTTCTTCTCACATCTAATTACATCGTGTCCCGTGTTCTGCCTGGTGACACACATGGCTGTTATCATTTTACCTGACTCCCCTTTCCTCTGACCTATTGCTGGTAAAAGACATTTTCTGCGTGCTCTACATTTGTGTGCAGCATACTTAAAACTGACATTCAGCCGAACTAAACAGCTGCTTGTACCAAACAGGAAGCATTGTGTTTAAGGATATGTTCAGATATACAGCTGTGAGGTCACTGTTGTAGGTCGAACGTCTTTATATGAATGTGCTGTAACGCAATAGGCATTTACACCACCAATCGTCAGGCCCTTTAAAGCATGCTTGCCTCTGAGCTGCTCTGTGAACAAATGATCTGATAATGACAGCCTAAAGATTTATCTGATAAATTACAGGTCCATGTGTGTGTGTGTGTGTGTGTGTGCGCGCGCTGGCATTATATGAAAGCTGATGACAGTTTCAGATAGGGAATGGAGAGGAGGATAAGAGGATGTAGCGGTGCATGATAAGAGAGACCAAATCAGGAGTGTTAATGTTCTCAGGCCTGGGAGCTCTGACTTTAGCTGTGTCCTTGAGGTTTATTGTGCACGCGTCAACATGTGTGCGTGAGAGAGTGAGCAGCTTCTTGTTTTTGATTGAGGGAGGAAGTGTGTCTCTAAAGATGTGCTTCAGCAGTGTGTGGCAGATTTTGATTAGAACTTACCTCCTATAATAGAGATACCAGTCTTTTCATGAACCAAACTGGAAACTACTAACTACAAACATGCACACACACGTATGCACGAACACATACGCTGCACACACAGACACTCTGCCAAACCTTCATTCATCTGGAGCATTTGGAGCCACTCAGTCTTTCAATAAAGCTAGCAAGTACATCAATCAGGATGAATTCGTGCCTCTGATGGTGACCCCGCTCTTTCTCCATCCCACCTCTACCCACAGTTTGTCATTTATCATCTCTAACTGCACATCCGTCCCGTGACAGACAGGAGCGGAAGATGCTCGGGATGGAGGAAGAAGGGTTTGGAGCAGTCTGGGCACATGGATCACTTGGCCATGCTGCTCATAGAGATCTTCTGTGATTGTTCTGCCCCACTTAAACACACACACAGTCACGCATACATGAACATCCACACTGCACTACTACTACTCCAGGGGCTCACTTCCACACTGACAGCTGGGCTATAGAGTGTGGCCTGTATGTGCGCTACTGTAACATGAGGTCAGCCAAGCGAGGCTTCCAGTCACATAGTGTAGATTCTTTGTTAGCTATACTGTACGACTCCCTCAATCACTCCGATGCTGTCTTGATGTGCAGCCACCATAAACCTGTCCCACTTCTGCAGCTACAGCAGGTCGGAGACCATGGAGACTGAGGAACTACTGCAAAGTGGTTGGCAGCATAAACACATGGAAACACAAAGATAAACACACATAATGTACACTACATAATAGACTGGTAACACTCATACTGTGTCGCTCATACTGTGAGCAACTTAACAACAGACTGAAATTCTGTCTTTCTCTTCTCTGTCATGTTGAAATGTTCTCCTCTGTTTCACCTTCAACCAAACCTAAATCAATGTGTGTTTCCAGTCACCTGTTTTGTTGTGCATTTTCAAGTTGTACATTATTTTCGCTTGGCTAAGGTGGAAAAGTATTGATAAAAACAAATCATGATGTACCTGAAGCATGTGACTTGTTCACTGAAGTCTTTACTCCCTACGTGTTTACTTTGCTGTAGGATTATGGTCATGTTGCTCTTTAAAAGGCGCCCTGTGGAGCTTTCTTGACGACTATTTTTACATTCAAAATGTGCCACTTAACTGTGTTTGTTTCTATGCTTGAAGCCATTTACAAATTCCAATTGACTTGTGTTGCTAGATATTGTGTCTTCATTACAGTTTACCTGCACATATAACCACCAGTGTGTTGTGCATGTCTAAGCAGGGCACAACATATAAA
>JAUBNQ010000020.1:7464638-7476076 GCA_032353495.1 Ctenopoma kingsleyae | reverse complement strand
CATAGTATAAAATAAGGTGGTACAGAGAATAATCAGTATATATAGTTGATGATGAAGGGCAGAGTACCAGGAGAAAAAAATTAATTACCCTAGAGGGAAAGATGCATGACGAACAAAACCGAGGACAATCTCACACACACACACACACACACACGCCTACACACACATACCTGAGCAGTGGTAAATAATGCAGTGATAACCTTTGTGATAACTGATCCTGAGGGACACTATAGATTTCTTCTGTGTAATGTACAGTAGGTGTGTGACGTGATAGGATATGGACACATTATTATGCTATGCACACATGCACAGAAAGGTGAGACTCGACTGCACGCCCCTGATACATCAACCCTCCTATCCCCTCATGCACATCATTACACACTAACAAATCACTCTGCAGCAGCGGAGAGATAAGAAGATGAGTGTTTTCCCCGACAAAACATCTGCTGTTCGTACTGAATAATACGATAATCAGCGGGGGCCGCTGTCGACCACATGGAGCAGCAGAGATACAAGCAAAACAAGTGCTTTGAATTCAGTAAAGTGCTTATTAATGGTGTTTGATACTTTCTCACAGAGAGGTCAAAGGTCAGGGTTGACGTAGGGATTCAAAAATACTGCAGAAGTGCTCAACTTGTTCACCTACATGTTCGAATTCTGCTATGACTTTGCAGCCTTAGCACATACTAAACAGTACACTCACGTATATTAATGAATATGAGTTTTAAAAAAGGCCTCATTGATGGGGAAGCGTGCTTTGTATGTATCTAATGGTCTGATCAAAGACAAAGGAAGAGCAGAATGTGCTGTTTTCTATCACTTCATCTCTCGCTAGCAGCACCACTAATTCCCATGCTCCTTTGCTTCCATCCCTGCATGCTTAATTGCACTCTCCCAAAAAGAAAAAAGTTTTTCTGTTCAATATGTTAAGAGTGAAAGAGATTACAGAGTCAAAAGAGAGATAGACAGGCAGACTGAGACAGCACTTTTTAAGACGAGGATAAAGAGAGAAAGGCAACGGCATAAAACAGAGACAAATAGAGAACTAGACAAACAAATGCACAGACCGGAGGAACGATCCAGAAACCTTCCACATTTACTCAAAGGAAAGCACAAATGAAGTGAATCTGACCTCAGATTATGAGGACGGAGGCAAAGAAAAGAAGAGAACTGTATCTGGCTGCCACTCTGTCCTCTGATGGATTATTGCCGTTAACAGTGTTAATTAAACTGCACTCATCTACCAATAAAGCCAAAGGTCTGAACATGAAAATGAACGATGGGGGAAGGATGGCGAGAATAGTCGGATATGATCTATCCTTCTCAGACTACTTGCCAGGGCTTTGCAAAAGCTCTAGAAGAGTTGTGAAACAGTGACACATGAAACCTAAAGGGCTGGAGCCCGGTTTGGTGTCTGTACATACAGCGTACTTACCACAAATGAGCCTAAATTCAAGCCTAATTCAATTAACCACCTGAAAAGGCTTTTATAAACCTGCAGAGGAAAACGTCCGCAAGACAGCTGCAGAGGTTGGATAAGATTCACGATCAATATAGACTTAACGATCGCTCTCCAGGGGGCGTCGTCTCATACTGGAGGAGACAAGCTGTGCTGATGTTGCTGTCATGTCTTCTGGGAGTTTCAAAGTGATGGATTGAGACTGTGTTGTTACATGACGGTGTCAGGATTATTGTATTCATATGCTTTACTGTGTGACAGATTTCCCTGTATACGCAGAAATAGATAGTGAAGCTAGAGGTCATAAGGTTATTGACGTGCAGGTCACTGTGGACATTACTGTGCAGTTATTCAAAAGCAACAGATAAACCAAGGATAACCCAGGATATGCACGTCACACACTTGGCAGAAAGTGTCTTACCCCAGTTTCTCCTGTCCCTCAGTAGAGGGACATGCAGCGGCTTCCCCAAACTGTCATTTTACATAATCTCTCTCCTTGTCTCCCCCCACTCTCTCTCTTTGTGTATTTCAGCACACTTAAAGTGAAAAGGGGCGCAAAATATTAATCTGTCTTGGGCTGAATGTGTCTAGGAGTGAAAAAAAGTTATGGGAAACACACTGGAAATGTGGGAAAATCTTATTAATCAGAGAGGACATGCAGTACAATATGGAAAGGCTGCAGAGGGCAAATTTACACACTACAAAAATTTGCATATGTATTATTATATTTATATAGCTCAGCAGTTATTTCTCAAAAATGAGACTCGATAGTAAGCATTTAAAATATAAACATATAACAGGTACCTTGCTCCATTTAATGTGGAAATGCTCTTTTGTTTCTCCCTTGTGGCGATGAGTAACTAAATCTTGTTGCAGAGTTGTTGCCACTGCTACAACTTCTCAAGCTGTAAATGAACATTAGCATGTTTCACTTTGGGAATTATCCTCCACCAGTGGATGGAGTCAACGAGACAAAGTTTATTTTGAATCTCTAAAGACAAAGAATTTTTTTTTAACTGGAAAGAAAGAAGAAGAAAATTCAATATTCCTACCACTTCATATATAATTTTAGTTACCATTTTTCATACTATATATCTTATTTGATGAGTTTTAGCTTCATATCCTGAGTTATTGTTATCTGCTCTTCAGTGATTTACTGTAGTTGTCGTCATATGCTGAAAACTTGAGTTACCACACACTTCCTTTCGCCTCATTTTTCATTTTCTCGTTTTATTTCCCTCTCCGTATAGCCCATCAGCCATCCCTCCGTCAATCTCCGTCACCATCTGTGACCGTCTGGGCCGGCTAACTGATCTGCTCAGTCTCATTACGCTGCCAAGCTTGCCTCCAGCCAGGTGTGAGCATTTTTCCCTGTGTATGTGTGCGGAGAGGTTGTTGTCTGTTACCCCTTAAAATATATCATTCATGGCTGGATGCTGGAACAGTGACTGTACAAACACGCACAACAGCAAACAGGTCCCTCAGGGTGTTTGGGTCTCATCTGTCCTCCTTCCTCTGTCACTGTTTACTGCACCTTGCAACAATTCAAACTCTGTACACAGTTTTTGGCTACATGTTGCCACTGGCAGGTGTCACTGAACAGCTTTTTCACCGTAATAAATATGATAATCGGTTATTATATATTTCTCTTAAGCTGCTGAACATGTGTGGCCACATTTTAGAGCAGATTCCCGACTGTCTCCTGCAATCAGAGTAAAGAGAAAATAATTTTGGGTATTACTGGAGAAACCAGGAAAAGGTGGCAGCCGGGATGATTCACTCTGCGTTCAGTCTCTCGCTGCCGTTTGTTTCCTTGTCACTCAGTGTTTTCTCGCTCATCCCATCACTCAGGCTGGGAGACCACTCAGACATCATTTTGGCACAGTGCCCTTGAAATTTTAAGTGTTTGTCCCTGCTTTCTTTCACTGAAGCAATTTGTACCTTTTGTTTAAGACAGGTTAGATTATGTTACTCCTGTTTACCAATATTAAAGGTCAGCATTTAAGGAATTAATATTTCCTGCAGTTTATCTAAATGGAAGGTACGAGAATGAGGGAAGAAGTTCAGTTTTATGACCGGCTGCAAGAAAAACATCTTAAGTAAATTGTTTTTCGTGTGGCTGCTTATGATGCACTTATATAAATAATTGATTTTCCATTTTGAAAATCCATCTTTAATTTTTTTTTTCAAACATTTTAATTGACCATTTGGACGGTGTCTAGGCCAGAACTGGCCAGCGTGAGCTACCTTATTTCAATTTGCCTTGGCACTTCTCCTGTTCATGATGGCATTAGCAATGAAACGCACAAAAGTGTTTATGATACGTCTGAGCACAAACAGCACTCAAAATGCCCGAGGAACTAAACCACAGGACATCTTCAGGTTATAGAGTGTGTGTGTGCATTTTTGTGTGTAGAACAAACTGAGAGAGAATCAGAGAAACTGGGGGACAGAGCGATGGAGATGTGTGTGTCCTCTTTGTTCCTGCAGAGTAGCTTGGATGTGCTGTCTAATTCCAGCAGTCTCAGGACCAACATTGCACTGCAGTTTCCATAATACTCCAATTTAAAAAGGGTCTAGCTGGGAAACCTTGCAGCATATGGTAGCCCCCCCCCCTCTGCCCTTGTATGAGGAGTTAGTCTGCTCTGAACCACACAAGCTTAATATTTGCAATAAATGTGTACTCTTGGTCTGCACTTGTTGGACAAGATGTCACTACTGTCTACTTCTTAGTTTGTTTTCAAACAGCAGGACAGGAAGCAGAGCATGGTGGTCACCTGTCAACCCTCACATTGCTAAGACTGTTGTCGCTGCTGTGCATGTCATGATGTCACTGTGTTATGGTAATATTTTCAGGCTTGTGGTCAGTGGTGTTAGTTTGACACTATGCAGGGCATGTCAACTGGACATAAACCCCTGTAGCTGTGTGACACAAACCAGGCCAGGGGCTATAAGGACAAAAATAATATTGAAGGAAATAAACAGTCAGTCGTCTAGAGATATAGAAAATTCACAAACTGAAGTTGTAACCACACACTGTACTAAACACTTAAACCTTACACACAAAAGCAGAGCTTTCCAGGAAATGTGAATGGGAACTTTAATGACAATGCATCAAGCTTACACAAATTCTAGTGCTTATGTGTGTGTGTGTGTGTGTGTGTGTGTGTGTGTGTGTGTGTGTGTGTGTGTGTGTGTGTGTGTGTGTGTATACATCTGTACTGTAATATTTGTCCCTTTGCAGGGGTATGCGTGTGAGTGGTTGCTACTGCAACTGGGTGATACAGTCTCCGTGTCAAATTATCAGCTGGACGGTTTCCAAGCTCAGCACTGACACACTGACAGAGAGCAGGGCTCATCACCTCCCTGGATGAGGGGCTGGTTTAGAGGGAGAGATGTTACTGAAAAACATTGCTGACTTTTTAATGAACTTCACGCTGTCTTCCTCAGACTTGTTCTCTCCTCTCTGCCACTAAACACATAAAAGAGCATGACACATGAAAATGGAATAGGAATTTTTTCTCAAGCTTATCAGACTGCACCATGAATGCAAACACGTGTTATTATCCAGAGGGTAGGAAAAAGCAGGTGTAATTTATGCATTTGACACAAATGCAGGCACGTATGCAATATGTCTAATCCAGTGAATTTATAGGCAGATTTCCCATCATGCCCTCAACCACAGACAATTAACCAAAGCCTACTGTTAAATTTGTGACTTTACATCTTGTTTGTGTTTATTCAATCTTGCCTGCCCACGTTTCTCAGTATGTACCAGCTTTTGTGCTGTTGTTCTGTAGCTGACCTTCACTTTTGACCTCCCAGGGAAGCAGGCCTCCCTTGTGATTTTACTGTGAAATATGGGCATTAAAAAGAACTGCTGAAACAATAGTTATGAAGTCTAACATGGACGAAACTTTCACTTTCGGGTTTCCTCTCACAATGAAGCTCAAATATCTTGCCGTTTATCAAGCTAAACGCATCATACTGGGGTTGGCGACGACTGAGAATAGCTGACCTTTTCTCCATCACAACCACCAGGTCTGAATAACACACGCCTTCACACTCCTCTCCTCTCAAATACGGCATTAGTCAGATTACCACCATCCTATTTCCATCATTTCTCCATATGATCCCTTCTTCCTCTGGCAGAGGATGAGTGGAAAGCGAGAGTGAAGGTCAGATTGCTCTCTCTCTCCTCTTGCCTCTATCACTCGGTCTTATCAGTCTTGCTCTCTTTATCACCTCCCACTTTTCATTCCCACTCTGGCACGTTAGCGTTTATTCTCCACTCCGTGTCTCCCCTTCAGCTTTTATCACTCCATTTCCTTCTACGTCCTTTCCACTTCTCTCAGTTTTGCTCTGTCATCTTCACACTCTCTGCTCTTTTTTTTCTCCCCGTTTTATTCTCTTGGCTCACATATTGGTTGGACACACAAACACACACAGAGTCATGCGCAAAGACTCACACACCTGAGCTGACTCCCCACCGTGCCTCAGGTGTTCACATCACAAACACACCCACACAAGCATCACATCAATCTTGGTTTCAAGCTCACACCGCAAAACGCACAGAGACATAAAAATACATATGGGCTACACAAGTAGGCCAGTTGAATTCGATATGCTGCTCCTCACCAGATGGGTCTGAGGAATCACTCCAGATGATAAATTATGTATTGTCTACCTGTATTAAATTGAATCGATGCCTCCTTGTCATAATAAAAGTTTTAATGGATTTGAGTGACAGATCTGGGACACAGACGAAAGGTAACTCCTCTTTAGTCTGTCTGTTTTTTTCTTTTCCCTTTCTCTATCCTAAGTCCATCTTAATCTGTTTGCACAGTTTTTCAGCCCTCTCATCTTACTGCCCTCTATTCTTCTGTTAGACTATTTCAGCTGGTCTCTCCCCTCATCTCATCCCTCTAATGATCTAATATTTGCTTTCATTAAGCACAAATCAAATCCAATTCCTGTTAAAAAACCCTCACTTCTTTCTTTCATTCTTCCTTTCTTTCAACCGTTGGCCTCTGTTCTTCCTTCTGTTTTAATGAATATTTAACTCTTGCCCCGTTCATGGCCCTCAGCCTTGGCTCTATGCCTTGGCTGTGTGAGTTGGCCAGGGCACAGATGAGCAGCCAGAAATGCTTTCCCCAACACCAGAGCCACAATACCAGCAGCACTGCCAGCCCGGGACAAGCCACTTAAATTCTGCATATTTGGCTGAAGCACTTGTCAAAACTGACCTGCAGTCAGCACAACAGGTCGTTCAACAAGCTGAAATCCATTATGACAGCAGAGGAAATGTAGGTATATTCCCCGGTGCTGAGAGTTGATGGCAGAGAAAATTTAGGTGCTCAGGGCAGAAGAAGTCAGAGTGTTTCAAGCACACAGGACAGATATGGAGTGGACTAAATAATGAAAGACTTCACCACAATCACAAATAAACAGCTCCTCACACAAGGTCATGAACATGGGAAGCATTTGTCTATGAGGATCTCCAACAATTAGCTTCTAGTGGTGATTTAATTGAAACTTAAAATTTCTTTTTCACAACATGACAGATTCTAGCTTAACATATAAGTTAAATAATGGGTTGTCCTGTCTATTACATGATGATTTAAGGGTAGGTCTTCTCAGTGAAATAATTCATTGATTTCTTGATTGACTGATTAGTTCCTCTGGATTAATTAGTATAAGTATGAGCCACATGTGACTGATTTTATTTCTAAAACCTAGGACATGCAGTAAATGTGTAAGACGGGTTCATGTCTCATAAATCTTGTATGTACACACTAACTCTACAACAAGCTAAGATGCCACATGTTTGTACCATACCACCATATTTTGGAGAGTTGTAGAGCTAATATGGCTAACATGTTTGCAAACCATTGCCTGTTTACACATCCAGCAAACGCAAAGCACTATTAGTATTCATTTGTCACTGTATATGGCCACTGGACAGGCGTAAATCCAATACCCCCTGCTTTTAAACTCTGTCTGGGTCTCAAATAGAACCACTGAGAAAAATAACTGTCTGTTCGTTTGCTAAGTGCTCAAATATGTTGGTGCTGGGCAGGTAGTGTTGGTTTGATATGCAAAAAATAGTTAAAAATAAGACAGATGACAGTGGTGGTACACATGATTCATTTATTCATCACCTTTATGAACGTAAACTTACTACCTTTTTTCTTTTTTCTGAATTTTCCTGCTCAGACATGTGTTTTCATTAATTTGTTCAGACCTCGCAGGTCTCAGAATGTTTTACATAGCAGAAAAGAACGAACAGTCGGCATGCTAAGTGGCTCTTGACTGTCACAGAATATTTTGCATTTGACTTCAAAGCTGGTGGTTCAATCCCCTCCTCCTCTAGTTCACATTAAAGTGTCATTGAGAAAGATACTGAACACGAAATGCTCCTGTGTGTCTGTAACTTGTGCTTTGAATAAAAGCGTCTGCCAAATTAATAAAAGCAAATGTTTCATGCATAAAGCAACACGTCTGCTCTGCTTTTATATCACTTTCCTCCTTTCTGACTCAGTCACTCTGGTGTCGTTCTTTCACATTAAAACCACTGAAATGCACCTGCCAACCTTTCCACTTTCCTGGAGGCAGTCACCCTTTCTCAGTGACACGTCTGACACAAAAACAAAGACACTAAAGGACTTCACACAAGAAAAATGCAAACATAAGACAAGGCGTCAGAGGATAAAACTGTATTTTTCTACGATAATCAATGTTGTAATTAAAACACACACCGTCAGCACCCATATCAGAGAGCCATGAAATGTCACTGTGTGAAAATGTCTGTTAACTCTTTCACATGTAGACACATGTTCACTAGAGCTCATTCACTTTGTTAAAGTGGTTTCTGCGGTTGTTTAGGAGTGCCATACGCATGAGAATGAGCACGTGCTGCCGTTTGTTCCTGAGGGATTACAGTCCAAATTCCTCTGGTCACACATAACTTTCAAAGCACAGTGTCATGGCAAATATTGCTGTAATTTCATACTTATTTGCTGGGATCTAAAAGCAGCTCTGGTGTGTGTTTTGAATGCCCATTGGCTCAGCAGTGGGTGTGCTGTGTAGTGTCACTTACAATTCAAAAGCCCTTTTCTCAGAATATTTGTTCTTTTGTGAGCAGCATGTACTTGGTGGGATAAAAGGCAGAGTGGAGTGTGCACAGTAAGCATGTATGAGTGTGTGTCTGTGCCTGTGGGTTCATGTTTGGGCCAATTTTTGAGTGCACTTCAGTCCGTTGTGAAAGGTGAAGGTGGATAACAACTTTTGGGAGCTGCTGTCTTTACGTGGCCTTCCTCTCAAGCTCCCTCCATCTCATTCCTTTTTCCCACAGGCCCTGGCTTTAGGATCGCCCCTAACCTCCAGACCGCACTGACTCATACACACTTAAGCACACACACAACACATGTACACGCTGTCCTTAAGGGGACCGTATGAGTCCTGCTTTTTTAAGCACCATCATTAACCATCTGGACTGAAGGGCCAAAGCACACAGTGGTGGGAGCGCCAGCACACCGAGACGCAGGCTGCGTTTGTGTGTGTATGTACAAGTGTGAATGTGTGCAGACAGCGCGGGCTAGCAAGAAAAAGAAATGGGTACAAAAGGACACAATCATCCCCTCACTATTATCTCTGCCTTCAGGACACAGACAGACAATGCAGCAAGATCAATGGGATGTGCACTGACAGCTATTATGAGCAAGCCCACATTGTTCCAAGAACTAATCCAGTTCACCTGCTCAGGAGTAAGCTCAATTAACAGTTAATAGTCAAGATCATCTGAGCCTCAGCCTCCATGAGAAGGTCACAAGGCCCATTATTAGTGATTTCTTATGTCATTCTAATTAAATCCAGCACTATTTACACAATGGACATCAGAAAACTCTGTTTATTTCCAAATAACTGTAAAACAAGTTGCTGATGTGTTGAGGTAAATGTCAGACATTACTGAGACGGTGAGGGCGGTTTCAGACAGTCATATTGCAGAGAACTGCAGGGTGACATTTGTGACTCTCAGGTCAAACCATTGGCTGTGGCTGGTTTTGAATGATGTGTATGAGAGAGACACTGCATCTGAGTCTGTATCTGTGAGCACACTGAAGGTTGTCTGCATGCATGTGTGTGTGTGTGTGTGTGTGTGCATACATTGTGACCCATCATCAGGGACTAAACTGACCAAACAGCCACAATCAAATCATCTAAACGAGCTGATGTGACAGTAACCAAGGATAAGACCTCGGAACACCTTTGACTCCCTTTCAACAAAGGAACAGTTGGTTTAAACCGACCTGGGAGAGACTGTTGCTTCCCTAAATGTTCTTGTCCATCTGTGCTGGGATTGAAAACAGTGTGTTAAATGTCTTGCAGATTCCAGCTACCCTCACCTTGAAACTTGAAGCCCTCTATCTGCACCCACAGGCAGAGGTCCTCCGTGTCACAGTCGCACCTCCAGGGGTTGCTGCTGAGCCCCAGAGACCGCAGAGCAGGCAGGGCGATCAGGCTGCTGATGTTGAGGACCGTCAGGTTGTTTCGGCTCACATCCAGCACCTGCAGAGCCATGTTCTCCGAAAAGGCATCCGGGTGGATCTCCCCAAGACTCGGGTTATCCGTCAACCGGAGCATGACCAGAGACGCCAGTGGCCCGAAGGTCCGGTCCTCGATCTGCAGGAGAGTGTTAAAAGACAAGTCCAGGTAGGCGAGTTTCCTCAAGTTCCCGAAAGTGGACTCAGAGATCTCGGTCAGAGAGTTATTGCTGCAGTCCAGATAGACCAGATCTGACAGGTAGTTGAGCTGAAGGGCCGGAAGGTCCCCGATGCGGTTGTTGGAGATGATGAGCTGCCGGGTAGCCAGGGGCAGGTCATTGGGGAACTGGGTAAGCTCCTGCCCGGCGCACTGGACCACCAGCTGGTCGTCGCACACGCATCTGTCGGGGCACCCGGCTGTGAGAGCCGGTGAAGGGGCCACCCCCATCACGAAGATAAAGAGGAAGAGAAGCCGGAGGGACTGGGCGCTAGGCTCGGGCAAGAGACGCATGACGAGGCCGCCCAGAGCGTCATGAACTCGGGCTGAGCTGGACCAGGACTCTCCGGCGCTCCCCGGGCATCCTGCATGGATCTGAGCAGCTGGGAGAGAGGCGAGACGGCGGCTCTGGGTGTCTGGCTGTCGCTGTCTGAAAGCCTGACTGCTGTTTATATCCAGCCTCTCTTTCTCTCTCAGAAAGACTATCGGTCAGTCGCTCACACGCACTCTGGCGCGCCACGCACGTCGCCACAAGGCATCATTTCAGAAGGTGACCGATGGGCGCTTATCGTTCTTTGGGTGAGAATCGTGCAGCTTGCTGGACTTTGTCCCGCCAGAGAAGACCAGAGTACCACTGAAGGCTGTCGATCACCCCGTCGGTGACTCATCTTTGTGAATTAGTTGTCGCCAGCAAAGTGCATTGTTGCTTCAGTTTCCAAACAAATGCCATTCCTTGCGCAGATTTCCTGAAAATCCTTGGAGTGGACTCCGCGAAATCTGTGAGTCCTTGACTGCGTGAGAGAGTGAGTGTGGGTCTGTTGTACACCACTGTTCAGCAAGCAAGTAGTTGGGGAGCGGGATGGAAAGTGCGTCTTTGCTTTCGCTCCGCTCAGAAAGCTCTTTGTAACTGTGGCTCCGCGCCGCGCTGTAGTGATGCTCGCTCGCTCTGCGCTCCCTCCCTCTCCGCCTCCCTAACCGCGCTCTCACTGCAGCCCTGCGTACACAGATGTGGCGTTTGTGCTGTGTGTGAGTTGTCAGTGGTGTAATTTGCAGTGGTGGTTACGTCACCAGGTGTTGCCCTCTCGTGAAAAAAAAAAAACAGACGCCCGTGGTACAGACTGGACAAAGAACCTCAAAGAAAGTCTCTCTCTCTCTCTCTCTCTCTCTCTCTCTCTCTCTCTCTCTCTCTCTCTCTCTGTGTGTGTGTGTGTGTGTGTAA
>JAUBNQ010000020.1:7407553-7422433 GCA_032353495.1 Ctenopoma kingsleyae | reverse complement strand
CCATATGGCACAGGCCTACTGGGACAACAGCCGAACCTGTCAATACTTTCACCACCATCTCAAGTTCAATCATAACATATTTTCTAAGGGTGAATTTAGCTCCACAGTCAGTTCAGGATCTTCTAATGAAGAATGACAAACCAAAATAAACTTATTTCAACCAGCAGATGGTGCTGCTGCTTCAAGCTGAGTGATTTGTATCTGTATATGGAGATATTAATG
This sequence comes from Ctenopoma kingsleyae, assembly GCA_032353495.1. Classification (NCBI taxonomy): domain Eukaryota; kingdom Metazoa; phylum Chordata; class Actinopteri; order Anabantiformes; family Anabantidae; genus Ctenopoma; species Ctenopoma kingsleyae. The sequence continues at coordinate 7,422,211 of JAUBNQ010000020.1, read as the reverse complement.
ATGTAGATGTGGTGCAAAATATATAGTCATAGATTTTCTGTGTGCGTGTGTGTGTGTGTCTGTGTGTTCAGAGAGCCAGGCGGGCATGCTGCAGCTGAGGATGATGAATGATCTCCTTCGCTAGACCTCGATGGTGTGGGAATGATGGACCTCCCTAATGGCCAATCAAGCATCACCACCACCGGTGCAGCAGTCTCTGAGGTGATGCCACACCCATTCACTAGATTTCTACATCGTTTAAAATGAATCCTGTGCTTTCATCTAGTGTCGTTCATCACAGAATGCGTTAGTGTGTGATGAATAGGTTTAATCAGTTGGGTTTTTTTTTTTGTGAAATATTAAATCAGCACATTTCTCAGTAATTCTCAGGTGTTTAACCCTCAGAAACCTGCATGAATAACTGTGTTCTTAGGAACACAGTCATCATTTTTGTTTCTCTAATAACCACAGCTGTCTCAGCCTCATAATGCATTTGTTTGTCCTCCTCCAGAAGAGCAGCAGCTCAGAATCTCTCAGTGATAAGGGTTCATCCGAGCTGAAGAAGAGTTTTGATGCTGTTGTGTTCAATGTCCTGAAGGTCACTCCTGAAGAATATGCAGTAAGTGAAGTGTCAAGTGCGTTTTTGTGTGCCTGCTACTCTGTCTGCTTAACCTGCACGTATGAGTTTTGAAAAAAATAAAATATAATGTTAAATATAATTCAGTAAGCACAAATATGATGTGCTGACAACAGTCAGGAGGAGATGGGACGATAGAGGAGGAAATGGGGTCAGAGTTTGGATCAGTAATAATTGATGATGTTTGGCAGTGCCAAGCAAGCATGGATAGATTTTCCTTGCCTGCATCGGAACAAACTTTCCATTGCAACTGTGAGCAAGCAGGGATCACGTTGCTTTGAATGAGCCTTTGTTGTGAAAAATAATGTGGCTCCATTTTTTTATTTATAGTTTAAATAAAATACATTTTTCTCTTAACTGAACTGACTGAAGTTTGTAGCTTGTTCTACCATTTCTAACCACAAGAGGGCACTCTTTATTGTTTTTGCCTTCAAGCAACTTCATGTAACATCTTGTTCCTGCCATTACTGAGAATTCATTCAACCATGCTATCAAGCCTGTCCTGGAAATAAAGAGTTGTGCACTGTCATACCCACTTGCGATATCGAAGCAAGAGAGTGTTTTAGTGATTACAGTCTATGATTTGAACACAGTAATGTGGCTCCTGATAGATGTAGGATTTGGGAAATTGTGATCAAAATTTTGTCAGTTTTGTGTCAATCTGAACATCTCAACAACTGTTGTGTTTTGTCTCCTCCAGGGCCAGATTACGCTCATGGATGCTCCTGTGTTCAAAGCCATCCAGCCAGAGGTGAGCTGCTCCTAAATCTGTAGAGAAGAGAAAGCCAACCGCTTTATTTGGGTGTCATTTTTGGCGTGTAGGTGGGTGGGTGGTGTATTTAGCCCAGTTTTTCACACCTTGTCTGTTGCCTCAGGGAGAGCCACTGTAATGCTTTTTCTCTTTTGGACTGTGAGGTTCTTCCTGACAGCAGGCATGGATAACCTGTGTTTAAGGGTGACCACTGTGGCCTTATAAAAGCACCATACAGACCACAACCTACTGTGGTGTGGTATAGTCTGACTCATGCTATTGCACATGTACAACACTTTCTTGTATCATTTAACAGCTCACACGCTCCTCTGGCTTGGTGTCATTACAAGGCCACAGTTTTATTTGATTTAAATAACAATGTCATAGTGTAGTCTGACTTTTTGAGTTTTGTAGATAGTTTGTTACTCAGTAAGTAGGAAAACACTAAAGATTAAAATCCATGGGCAGATTTTGTCAGGGCTTGTCTTTAGAGTATTGGCGTTTCTTCACTCTGAGGGAAGTAATTGATGTTATCGGGACTGCAGCCCCATCGTCTTCACAGAGTTAACGCTAAGGCTGCTGAAGGTTTTTATAAATGCAGACATGCTCCTGATTTGACTGACTGACCCATTGAATGGAGTTTATAGGCCTAATGAAAATGTAGCTGTTCATTTTAATCCAATGTATTTGTAAAATGTAATGGAAAATTATGATTGAGCATCAAGGTTCAGGGGTCAGGATGTGGTTTCATTTGTTGTAAAGTCATTTTCAGTGAGAATGAAGAGAGATGTGGGGGAAAGCGAGCATGTGGGGGCATTTGGCATAGAGTCCCTCACCTGATTGAAGAGATTGCTGACAAGGAGATGAAGGATGCAGTCTGTAGGGAGAGAGAGAGCAGAGTGTACAATATGCAGATTGACCCAGCAGCAATCTGGCAAGGATAGAGTGCACTAGCAAAGCTTTTCCTGTTCTCACCCTGCTTTTGTCTCAGAGCACTGGCTGAAAAAAGCTACACAGCTACATCTGAACTTGACTCAGCTAGAGTTTCCACTGCTGTCAGTCTCTTTGCTCTCCTCACAGACATATGATAGGAAAAGCAGGTGTGAGTGTGTGTGTTGTTTCACTCTACTCACTGCCTGAGTAGGAAAATATTAAATAACTTGGTTGAATCCTTGAGTTGTGCAATAGTGTTTTTACTGACATACAGCCCATTTTTGCCTTTTAAGCACCCTTTAAATGTGGTGTCACGTGTGATTCGTAGAACACAACTAACCTATAAATGGGCAACAGTTATGCACATAATTAGGGGGAACGGCAAATTAATATAAAACAAATATTTCGCTTTATGGTTTTCTTGATGAGTGAGAGAGTGGAAACCAGGTGTGTTAAGATGTTTTCACATTTGAACTCCAGACAGTTTCTGAAGAATCAGGTCTGGACATTGTCTGCAATCACTCTTTCACACATGCAGCATGCAACAGGAGATTGTCTATATCAGATGCATTCTCACTTGGGGAAATCATCTGTTTGGCTTGTGTAAGGTGTGGTCCCAGGGTAGAGGATGCAGGAGGCGCGACATGACACAAAAAGCCCAGTGTTTTCTTTACATCATATTGAAGCAGAGCCAGCTGCATAATTAGAAACAACAGAAAGCATGGTAAATACTTCTCATACTTTGCTGAGTGGATTTACTGAAAGGGAACTCTGACTTTTATCAGACGACCAGACAATTACCTGGTGTATTCACACATGGGTTGAATTGAACAAGTTGACTAGTTTGTTCTAGGAAGCTCTAGGGTAATGTCTAGAGAACTTCAGGATTACACTGCATGTCTGAAAACAGCTTTACTTTCCATGATGTGATGTGTTGCAATTCTCATTTGTTAAAATAGTTGTGAGGGATTTGGCCTTCAGTTGCAGCCTTTGGAGAGTTTCTTGCATTACAAAACATGTCCAGATGTTCTTCAGAAAGCTTCAGGTTGACACATTTTGACTTTCTGTGTAAAAACGAACACTAGATGATTCAAATTTTCCACCATATTGTTTCCAAGAGTTGCTGATCTACTGATCATGCTGATTAGAAACATTATAGCATAGTGCAAATGTTGTCATATGCAGGGCTTAAAAGTTCTGTGTCAGCAGTCTGTCATATTTATGCTGATGTTTCTATTTTTGGTGTTCTTCCAAGGCTGCGGTAATTTCCATAATAATTGTACGGGCTACTTGAAATAGTCGCAATGATCATAAACCAGCTATGACTTGGCCTGTTAGTGGCTGTGTTTAAGATTTAATATTTTCCCCTCTCCATAAACACATCATAACTGTCTTAATATAATGTGAATGTGTGTGTGAGTAAACGTGTATCACAGAGGGAGCCTTTGAGACTGACTGAGTGTTCAACTGCTATTGTGTGTGTTCGTGTTTACAGTGTTCTACATGTGTATATGAACCGTAAACAGACATTCTGGCATGAGCTGGAAAATATTGCCCCAGACGTGATTTCAGTAGAACAGAAGTTCTCATTAACTCGGGTGTTCCAACGCTGACACAGAGCAGATGTATGGAGAGGAGCCTGAGGAGTCCAGCCAAATCCTCTGGATGGGGAAGAAAAGATAACTGTCTGTCACAATAGCAGTAAAAGATTACACAGCAACTGTTGATGGAGACACCAAAAACAGTGAGGAGATAATGTTAAGTCTGGCCAAACCCTCCGGACAGTAAGCTTAACTCACTCTCACTGCTCTTCTTTCTTCCAAACCGTGGTTCTATATCTAAAGAGGTGAATATAAGGCCGGTGAAATGGTGAAATAATCTACAGTGCAGAGCAGACTGATTGTTAATGCACAATTCTCAGCTGAATCGCTGATGTGTTCCTTGGCCGTGGTTAAAAATTACAAGATGGATTATGGAGGGGGTGGGGGCGGAGGGGTGCAAGGGACTTGTCGTTAAATCTTTTCCTCTCATCTGAATTTACGATACATCGATTCCTAATGGTTTGTAGCATTGGCTGGTTTAACAAGAGGGGAACTGGACTAAGTAGTTACTCACTGTAATATGGATAGATCAGCTGACAGGGGAAAGAGAGAGTGAAATGATGTGCAAGTGGGGAAATAGGCAAATGTGGAGGAATTGTGATGAAATAAAAGACAGATGGAGCACTTTTTCTCTGTTCATCGCTGTTTTTCTCTCCCAGTGGGCCATTTCTAATTTCATAATCAGACGTGCAGCTGATGATCTACAGCTGAATGTTTATGAAACAGAGCCTGAAAGGAAAAGAGTGATGTAGAGGGTTGCCATTGTTTTCAAGACAGAGCCATGACAACAGCCAAGTGAGTAATTTAGTGGCTTTGGCTGGCAAGGTTGTGCTTCAGCACTCAGGGAATAGCTATCGGATTGCATCTTACATAACCATAAGAAGTATGTCAGTTTCTCACATGTCTGAGCACCCAGCATAGAAATCCTTTGAAGAGATTGAAAGTCTGATAATGATGAAACTTAATGTCTTGCAGCACTGATTGCAAGATAAAAAAATATTGTGTTTTTTATCATCCAGCCACAATAGTAAGTGAGATATTGCACACACATCTCTGTAGGGGCCCTGTTGTCTACATATGTTTATTTTTTTTGTGGTGTTTGGATTGGATAAAAATTGCTTCACGGCAAACACACTACAGTCCATCGACATGATGGTCAATACATATTTATTATGGTAAAAGGAGGAAAAAAACAACACAATGACAAGTTTTTCCTTGTTAAAGAGGATTTGATCTTGTAGTTTGAGGTTCAGTTTCCAAAAAGGTAGAGATGGAGTACTCTTAGGAGTAATGGAGACCTGCTTTAAAATGAATGATTGTGTAAGGTAGAGAATTAAAAATATAAGATGGGCTACCCTGGGTTTAGCAGCCCAGACAGATGGTCTGCACTACTGTAAAAATCACGTAGAGTACATGTACTTAAAAGCTCCTGGAAAAGTTAATTCTTTCCATTATGTGCACAGCAAGGTAACACAGGATGCTGCTGGTTTGTAGGTCCCTACCAGGTCTACATTTTAAAACTGTCTGACTCAGCAGTGCACTTAATTGTTTATCTTTTCCTTTGTTTCCTTTTATTTTCTACATTTCTGTTGGCCAAAGGTCAAAGTCACAGTCACCGTATGTTCATGCAATTCTTGTTGTGAATGTGATGCCTTGAGGGGATTTCTTCATATTTGGCACAAATTGTCACTTGGGGCTATGGATGGACAGGTTACATTTTGGTGGTCAAGGTCACTGTGACCTCATGTACTGTATGTCCCATTCTCATCAATGCTATATCTCAGAAATGCCTGGAAGGAGTTTCATTACATCTGGCACAAACATCTGCTTGGACTCGCACTTAAACTTATAAGAATATGACTCTGGAAAGATGTTTGCATAAACTACAACATCACTGGTTAGCGGAGGAATATAATTGATGCTAATTTTAGTTTACCAGAACAGAAGAGCACAGGCAAATCTATAGACCAATCATGACATAACCTGACAGTCAGTTGAGTGTTCCTCTGTCTTTCTACAAGCTGAAGTAGAGATCAGCAATGGACACAACCATGCAGATTTTCCTCTGCAGTGCTTCTTGTGATCCTTAATAAATCTATCTCCACAATCTGCCATCCTTCTGTAAAAACCTTTTTTTTTTTTTTTTAGCTCAACCACTTCCTCTTCTATTGTTTTACGTTTTGTTTTCCATCATTATCAGGCTTCCCTGTTTTGGCCTGTGGCCTCTTGTTAATACACCCTACAATCCCAGCACTTGAGTTTTCCATTTACAATGTAGACAAAAACAAAAGGCATTGCTGTGGTACTTTGCATGAGGTCATCACAATTTGTGGCTTTGTTGCAGTTGGTTATCTTATTCAACCTGTACCTCTGTTTAGAGAAAACCTCTCGCAGTGTATTTGCAGAGCAGCATATAATCTACAGTTGGTTTTAAACAATAGCAAAGCGAATATATGAAGACATAGTTTGGCCTTCCTGTTGACTACACATGCCTAACATTGTCGATGCAGCCAGCTTCTAGCAGCCTCACAGGACTGTGCTTTAATGAAAATGCTTCTCAGCCAGACCAGCATGTGGAAATGACAGGCTGTCTGTGGTTTGGCGTAGAAGGTTTTTTTTACTGTGCTTTTTACTGCAGCAATTAAAACCCTCCCCTTACCAGAGCCGCCTTGTCAATGCCTTTCTCCAAACACTCAACTGTTGTCAGAAGTAAAAAAAAAAAATAGTTGCCTGCACATTGTAACAGCTAAGTGTGAACTGAGACTACAAAGGCACAAGAAAAATAAAGGATATAAAATGCTAATAGTTTCTGGAGAGGCTGTGGATTGGTTCCCTGCTGCTTAGGTACACATGAGGAAAGTGGGCTTACGTTATTACGCAACTGAAGAACAAAAGCGATTAAATGACTTTATGTTTAGCTGGATAAATGTGTGGGATGGTTAGATTAAAAGGCAGTGTCAGTGATAGTTGTTCAAATGTTGTGGTTAAGTGAGTGAGGGAGACGTAAAAGCCCGTCTGTATGCCTCTTCTTACATGTACTACCTACCTGGGTGGTCAGGTAGTGGTCTGAGCCCTGAAACACACTAACACACCAACCTCCCTCTAACTATGGGACATCTGTGTTTAAGAATCATTATGCAATTCAAAGTTGTGTGGACGTTGGAGAGGAGAGTGACTGACATTATGGCAGCAAGAAGAAAAGTGCTTATTTAAAAAGTACAGATGTTAAATAAATGATGAGTTCTCCTTGGTGAGACACATTTGAGTCTCACATCCCACTGGTTAACTACGTCCTGCGACAAGAGCAGTAAGTTTAAACTGAGAGTTTGTAAATATGCTGTTGTGTTTTCTACTGTGTTTTAGACTATAACAGTTTTAACATTACTTCCACTTATCTTCCCTCCATAGTCCTCCTTTTTTCTTTTGTCATATTCTCATCCTGATTCGGGCAACATAAGCCCTGAGACATCACCTCGCCCACGGAATAATGTCTGCCTCTAACATCTGTATATAATATGTTACTTCTTTACCCCCATTGGCTGGCTCTGACAACTCAGACTCACCAATGAATGAGCAAGACTTCCCCTTGCGAGTAGAAAGGATGATGTGGTCCAGGTGAGAGAGTTGTGAGCAGTTTTCTAGTTGGTTACTTCTAGAAAGTCAGACTGTCTCACAGGGGACAGTATGCGGGGGGAGCTGCAGTCTCATTCAGCTGTTCATATTGTAGCCCAACTCTGTTGGGCTGGCAAGGATTAGGAGGAAAGCTAGCTAGGAGGATTTTTCCTACTATTACGTCAGTGTCCCTGGCCTCTGGACAGCCTGTAGGGGCCAAAGGAGAGTCTGGGTTCCCCTTGCTGTGTCTGTGTGGTCTCCTCTCTTTACCTCATCACTGAGGACAGTCACAGAAGCCAAACTGAGTCCAGCCTGGTACTCTGGAAATAAACAACTGTTTGTGTGGTGTTGCAGTTTTAATCTGTTCAAGTTCCACAATCACAGCCCCTCCTTTAATAAAGTGTACTCAAATCACTACCACTACCTGTTTGCACTAAATGTTTACAAGGAGGTTTCATTCCTATTTGGTTTCAAGTCGCTGCTGGTGCACAAGTATTTATTATTGTAATAAGGAATAACAATTCAGTGCATTTATCTACGTGTTAATTTGTTGCATTTTTTTTTTTACAAAGGTATGAAAGCAATGTTTAGGTCAAGGCTGATATTCAGTGTCTTCCACATGGCGAGGTACACAGTTTATTAATTCAACAATCGTATCAGATCAGGCATCTGCTGATATGCAAAGCCCAGGTATTAGTTTCTGATACAAAAAAAATCAAATCGGTACATCCCTAGATTTGTTGGTAGTAGTTCAGTATTTTGACACACAGTTGTTTATGGTACCTTGATGTAAAGAACATTCGCTCTAGTGTTTGACATTTTGTGGATAAACATACTGCTCTGGATCACTGCCACATTTCATTCTTTCCAGTTTAACCAAAATGCATCTCAACAAAATGCATCATGTTTATCCTTGCTTGTACTCTTGAGTAACAAACATGTATGAATGCATCTGTTACATATGTTATGTATTTATGCATATGTTGGCATACTAAAAGCTTCTGTTGCTCTCATTCATAACGTTAATTTTCCTAATTGTTTGTATGTTTTCAGGAGTTATCAAGCTGTGGCTGGAACAAGAAGGAGAAGCACAGCTCTGCTCCCAACGTTGTGGCCTTTACGCGCAGGTTCAACCAGGTGAGGCACATTCACTGTTGGTACTTATGTCTCATTCACCACTAACTGAGGAAGGAAAGAGAAAAGTGTTAATCCTGCAGTATTAAATATTTATGGGCCTTGTCCATCAATAAATTGAGAGATTACAGCTCCTCTTTCCATCATGTCATCTCCCTTTATCCTCCAAGTACTGAATCATTAACCTAGCTTTTCCAAAAGTGGTAGTTTTTAAAGACTTGCTTGTCATGACAATTCCTAATAACCTTCATATTTCCTCCCAGTTAGTCTTATGTCATAAATTGTCCTTAGGTGAAACTGGTCTAAAAAAAGGCATGTTATTTTGTCCTTAGCTGACCTTTGGTTCCAGTATGCATGAAGTTATGAATGTGCTCTTGCATGTTGATGCAGCACGTGTATGAATATTTTCAAGTACTTTCAGGAGTGTGAATGACATGTTCCCCAGTGCCCTGTGAAGTCATCTACAACAAGTTGTAAGTAATGATGTAAGGAAGTGCCATGCCTTTTTATTCCCTTCTACTGTTTTTGCCAAACCTTTAAGACCCAATTTACTGCCCTGTGTATAAATGTGAAATGATCTAATAAGAATGTGTTGCTGTGGAAACTTCTCCATGTATAGCACATGACAAACGGTGATTCAGAATATTAGCTGCACACATTTCAGCTGCTGGGAGCCAAGGAAAACGAGCTTTTTGGATAATGGGACTTGGATTGGGAGGACGGAGAGTCCCAGAAAGCTCCTTAGCATGAGCTGAAACCCTAGTCTTCTTCCCTCAGTCACTGTTTTGCTGGCACTATACTCTGGGAGCCAGTGGAGCAGAAGATATCTGGCGATCCAATTTAGTAGGCGACAAAAAGAAAATAAATCAGAACCTATTATGATCAGTATGCTGTAAACTCTTACTGGGTTTTGAGACAAATCAGGAATGTTAAGGTTTTAGTAACTAAGTGAGAATATTCTGTATTGTCACCAGAAGCGAAGATTGAATGTGAATATGATGACACATTTGTTTAATTTTAAGGAACAGTGTCTGACACTGATAAACTTTAAACATTACAAATATCATGTTGTATCATGCATAGTCTTCATGTGTAAGACTTATTTACATTTTAGATAATGTATTACAATCTTAAGGCTCTTAAGGTTAATTATGCAGTCAGATAACGGTAATCACCCATTATGACGTACTCTTAAATGAGCAGCAGTTTAATGTCTGAATTGCAATAGTAAATGCTAAGAAGAGGAGCATTACCATCTTATTTCCTCCTTATTCTTAAACACAGGGCTGCACCATCAGTCAGCTGTCACATCTGCACCCCCTCCATTCCTCTCCTCCAACCATTAAAAGGCTGGATCCACAGCTCTCACCTTGCGTCTGGATCTATGTGCTTTATGATTATTGAAGCGCTGCGACCCTACAGCTTCGTCTGGAAGCCTTGATTTACACATAAATGCAGCACCAAAAACATGAACTGTGCTTCAGGACATTATATGACATGACCCTGTCTGCATGATCCACCATATCCCCAAACCCTCACTCAGTAACACACACACACTTGTGTACACTCTGTGTGAGTGATCTCATTGCTGGACAGTTTTGGTGGCCAAGGCAGACTCATGCTCTGTAATGAACCCCGGTGGTATAGTGAATTGCTGAGACGTGCTTTGTCCACACTGAACTCAGAAGTTACACGACTGATGGAAATACATGAGAAGCTGTAGCATGTTGTGTTCCCAGATTGGAATCACATTTTACAGTTGATGGAAACTCCAGTCTACTGTACACTGAATGCGGAAGATACATGAGACAACATTTAAGTTCTATCTATTTATTTATTTATTTATTTATTATCTTAAATCTGGGAACTTCTTTCTTATGTGAGGTCACTGTCTCAAAGCATGAGATGCAAATTAAAATGCAAGACAGTGGAACTCAGGGTTTACATATAAGTGTCTTCCCTACAGACCACTCCATGTGAAATGGTGAAAATTAAATCCATATGTTTCTGATTTGTGGATATATAGAACCTCATTGATTGAATATAGTTTAATATATGTCTAAGGTGTGTTTATATGCGAAGACAGGAGAGAGAGCAGCTCGACCAATTTATGTCTTCACTCATCAGGTCCTCACATCTTCCCTGAAACAAAAACAAGTCTCTGGGCTGTTTCCAGGAAAAAGTAGGAAAAGCCAGCTGTAGGTTGTGCACATCACGTGTGTACTGTAGATGGAAGACACACACACACAGTGACCTGTGGCTTTAATGGAAGAATGCTGATCAGATAGGCAAAGTAAATTAATCATATACATAGTACTGCCAAGCAAGAGAACATGAGAAAATTATGTAGAAACTGAAACTGAAGAGGTACAAGTATGTCTGCGTTAGAAGAAAAAGTGGTCAGTCTGCTTGTCTTATCAGAACACAATGTGCAGACAGTTGTGGGCTTTGAAAGTCCTCAGAGCCCTGCAGCGTTGAAGCTGACTTCCCCTCCCGTTACCTCCTCTCTTCCCTCACTCTTCTCCCTTTTCCTCTTTCCATTCCCTTTTTCCCCATAGCTCAAACACTGATTGATTCACTGACTTCTATCTTCGTGTGTACATGTAATCAGGACTTTGGCTTACCAGCTTTCTCCCCAAAGAGTGTGGTCTGGCCAACTTCTCTGAACACACACACACACACACACACACACGCACACGCACACGCACACACACACGCACGCGCGCGCGCGCGCACACACACACGCGCACACGCACACACACGCACACACACTTATATGCATGCTCCCCTTTTATGTTGACACATTAAGAGTTATGGTGGGTATGTGTTATGTAATCAGTTGGATTTTCCTCCTGAAGTTCTGTTTTTTCCTCAAGAGCTTTCTTCTCAACTCTGATGGAGCATCAGCAGTATGCTCCATCCTCTTCTACTGTGCGTTATGCAGATTTTAGTCCAGAGTGGTCATGACCACAGGTCTTGGCTCTGGACATAAAGTCTGACGATTTAACAAGGCAGAACTCCTGATCTTTTTTAAATATACCTGCAAACCTCATTGTATTTTGAAGAATGCAACGTACGAGCGATGTCATGAGTTTCTAGTATCATATATCTGTTTTTGGTGAGATTGTGAGTGTCCCCCTGTGTTGTAATCACTGTTGTGTGTGTGTGTTTTATCTAGACAAGTTTCTGGGTGGTAAGAGAGATCCTCCATGCGCAGACATTGAAGATCAGAGCAGAGGTGCTGAGTCTTTACATTCGCACTGCCAAGGTACACTCGTGTATACACACACACACACACTGAGATTGTTGTCCTGTCCTTATGAATGTTTGCAGTGTAAATTCAACATAATGTGTGCTCTATGTACGTTCATAGAAACTGTGTGACATGAACAACCTCCATGCAGTCATGGCTGTGGTATCAGGGTTACAAAGCGCTCCCATCTTCAGGCTTACTAAAACATGGGCGGTGAGTATATTTATCCTACTTTGAAGACAAGTCTGGTTTATTAGTAGAGTGATGTTAATAACCTGATGTCACGCTGATCTCTGCTGAAACACTGGGCACATAAACAGAGCTCATAAAAGTAGCACACAAGTGAAATAAAGAGAGGACTGTTTAGAACATTCAGAAAACTGTAAATTCATCCTATTTCGTGAGTAATTAACATGTTCAGTCAGACACACAGTGTCCTTTGTGCTCCTGGGGCATACGTTAATGAAATACCCAGCACCTTCATACAGACTTTACAATATGAACATATTCAGATGTAGACTGCAATATGCAGGAAATTATGTATTAGTGTCTACTTTACAAACGTGCGAGGGACGACCAGTCTGTCTCAGTGTTCTCACTGAAGACGTAGAGCTTACATAATGACATAACAATGCTCTGATGTAATGGTGGAAATTTGTTATACTTGGGTCTACAAAACCACAGGAGATTCGTGTAGCCTGTCAGTGAATGCTGATGCTGGCAATGACATAACACACCTGCATCTTAAAGGACAGAAAGGCACATACACACACACACACACAGTCTGTGCAGATACCTGTATGATTGGTATGAAGCGGTGTGAAAGGTCTAAAACCAAGACGGGAAACATGGTCTTATGTCAGTACCAGATGAAGGGTGAAGAAGATGAGTGGTCTCTCTGACTAACGGGACATGCAGAATCAGCTGAAAAGCCTCTGACAGGGGCTCGTCATTTTAGGACACATTTTAGGACATACTATAGGATGTTTCTTACTTGCCGTCAGCTGACTATAAGCTTGGTGTGTCGAGGCCTTTAGCATGTGTAGCTGTCACAAGCAGAGCAGCAAACATGTACAAATATGCAAATATATAGTTTGTTTCTACCTGGAAAGCTGCATACTTTTGTTCTGAGGCATTTGCATTGTCCTTGATATTTTTTTTCAGAAGCCAATTCATTAATACAAGTAGTTTTCTGGACGGGGTTCAGAGGTTTGCACCCATATTTTAACAAAAGCATCTAGTTTGTACCTTTTCCAAAACACTGGGAAATTATATTTTGTTCAGTATAACTACACTTTATTTGCTTCAAAACAAAGCAGAACATTACATTAGGCATGTTTTAAGAACAAATAAACTAAGAAATAAAATCTCAGAATTCAGGATAGAAAAGTGTTGTATTCGCTACCTCTGACTGTGTTGCAGTATAAAGTATATAGTATATCAAATTTCAGTCGTTGTACTCTATTAGAGTAATAGAGTAAAGCTTAAATTGAATCATTTTGTTTCTATGCCTGTTTACATCTCTCATAGCTCCTATCTGTTGATGATAAGTTATAATTGTGTGTTTTCATTTCATGACCTCATTAACTTCTGTCCTCTCCCCCTTTTCTGCCTCTCTGTACCGCACAGTTACTGAGTCGAAAGGACAAGGCAACATTTGATCGACTCGACTACCTGATGTCCAAAGAAGACAACTATAAACGTCTGAGAGACTATATAAGCAGCCAGAGCATGGTCTCTTGTATACCATACCTAGGTAATAGACATAAACAGACACACTCACAGACCCCTTCACAGTTTGATCTTTGAAGGATGCACTGATTTTTCTTACTATCACCTTCTTATCTTTACGGGATTTTTATAGGCAAAGGGTTAAACTCAGGACAAGAGTCTGGGTTTAACGGTCTCTGCCTGTTTGTCTGTTATAAGTGTTTTAAAGTGATTTATCTTCTGTTACATTATCTCATGGATTATTTGATAATTGGTCAGTGATGTTTATCCCCTGTTGTTCCAGCTGTTTTCATTCTGCTCTGTTTCTCCGAACAGAGGAGGGAGAATGTGGAACATATTTTTTGCTACTCTGTTCCATTTAGCTGGAACAAACACATGAATCAGTGAAAAAGCAAAAAAAAAGAAGAGTCTTTTTCCTTTCCTAGAATATTTATACCCCTTCTTTCTTTGGCTCCACAGTATGACATCACACAGGAATCCCTTATGTGTTGTGCAAGGAAAATGCTCATGCCCACATGTGTGGTTTTATTGCTTGTTTGTTCTTGTTTTGACTTGATGCTGACTAGATGACTTTGTTCTTCACTGCTTTAACCTTCTTCTTTAGAATCAGGCTTGTATCATAGCTACTGCTGCATGATTCAAACTGCTCAAGTATGTGCAAACAGACACAAGCACAAACACAGAGAGCTTGAGAGTCTGTTTGTCATTAAAATAAAAAGAAAGCCGCCCATTTTCCCCACCGTACAAAGTCTGAAGTAATAACAGACCATGATGCGAATGTGAAGCTAGTGATGTGAAACAGCATACATTTGCCAGCTTAACTGTGTGTCCTCCTTGTTTCTGTATGTGAATAAGAAGAAAAGACTTTCCGTTTGGTAAGCTTTTCAGTGATGTATGACTACATGGTTATTGTCAGGGTGGAGTCTCTTTGTATTGTATGTGTGTTTTTGTACATGCATGTGTGAGTGTTTCCTTGCAGCTTGAGTTTGTCAATGATGCATGTGGATGTGTGATGTGTGATGTGTGA
>JAUBNQ010000020.1:7397008-7407453 GCA_032353495.1 Ctenopoma kingsleyae | reverse complement strand
GATGTGTGATGTGTGATGTGTGACCAGCTGGCTGACCTCTGGGTTGGACTTAGCCAAGTTGGCACATAGGAGAGTAATCTCCACTCCCTTGTTCTCAGACATGGTCCTCTGTAATAAATCCACCAGATCCCTTTGAGAGAATGTGGGAATGAATGAGTGGTAGACTGAAACCATTGGTGCTTGTTCCAGAGCCTCACTCCCTACATAAATGTTGGGTGTGTCCGTGTATTGGTTAAACCTGGCTTGGGGTTTCTCCTGATGTGTTTCTGCATGTGTTTACATGTCTGTTCATTAAACAAAGTACCCATTGAATCCTAAATTAAAGTCCCAAGCTACATGAGAGACCTAAATTACCACATGCACTTTTATATTTCCTATTATGCCACAGGTGTAACCTGTACAGAGTGTATTTTTGTGTCACTTTTGTGACTTCCTTGTATGTTTCTGTGTCTATAGTCCATTTTCATATTTGTGTGTGTGTGTGTGTGTGTGTGTGTGTGTGTGTGTGCACGTCTGTACAAGCGAGACTCTGTGAACTCTGACCTGCTATTAGTCTTGGTAGACACAGCTCCCTCCTGTCTGTGCTCAGAACAGGGCAAGTCTGTTAAATACTCAGATGAACTTGTTTCCGTTCTGTAACTATCCATGCAAGGACAATGAGCCCACAGAAACGTATGGCAGCTGTGTGACAAAATACACACACTGAAATGTTTTCTCACCTTGTTATCCTTTTACCTTGTCTATAGCAGTCAACATAGAAAAGTCAGCACAACAGCAGTAGTTTGTGCAAAGGTAGTGTAAATGGCAAAAATAAAAGTTTAAAAATGTCTATAGGTTTTGTAAACCTCAGATCACCATTTGTTTAAAATTCTGCCAAATTAGTTTGTACCAGTTCCTGTTCACTGATGTACAGACAGCTGCCACAGCTGAATTACTTATAGAATAGAATAACTTCTGGAATTACACGGGGGTGTCACTTTTTCTATGACTTTGAAGCGGATTTGTTTATGATTGAATATAAGCAGTGTGTGACAGCAGGCCAGATCTCAATAAATAACATTTAGAGCATTAGCTATCACCTGTCCCTTTCATCTAAGGCAGTGCCTTTGCATCACCTCTGTCCTTCTATTCTTCCCTTTCTGCTTTGCCTCACAGTGGACGAACATTGGCAGAATGAGACAAGAACAGCTGAAGTGTGTCTTGTGTAGACTCACATTATTAGAACTCAGTTGATTTTTCTGATTGTCCCAGCTTAATGTTATTATATTTGTTAATATAGTTTTCGACATTTGGCAAAGAGTAAGACTCTACTTAGGGTCATAAATCAGCTCAAGGGTCCTTGATTTTTCTTCTCCAACATGCTGTTGGTGGAGCTCGGGCTATGTGACGCCGTGTTCACTAACCAGAGGAAAGTCCCTTAGGTAAGCCGGCCAACTGACGTGCTTCTATTGTTTTCAGCGTTTCTTTCTCTGCTAGTTCACATGGCCTACACCCTGGAGTGACCTGAAC
Source organism: Ctenopoma kingsleyae (assembly GCA_032353495.1). Classification (NCBI taxonomy): domain Eukaryota; kingdom Metazoa; phylum Chordata; class Actinopteri; order Anabantiformes; family Anabantidae; genus Ctenopoma; species Ctenopoma kingsleyae. Next base: position 7,405,944 of record JAUBNQ010000020.1, on the reverse strand, counting down.
TCTTAAACTGCTCACATATATAGTGTTTACCTGACAGTTTTGTTGGCTTGATGGCGGTGTGTATGTGTGTGTGTGTGTGTGTGTGTGTGTGTGTGTGAGTGAGTATGTCAGCTAAAATGTTCTGACTATATGGCTTCTTTTGTCTCTCTCCCCTTTAGTGTTTACGTCAGACATCTCATATCTGTTATGAATTACAGCTCCTCAGAGGGAAAGGTAAAGAGGAGAGCCATCATTTCAAGATAACTGTTTTTTAGGGAAGGGAAAGAAAAGCTCAGTGGCTTTATGTGGAAAGAATGCTCCCCCCTTTTGTCTGGCTTTTGCCTTTTATAACCCTTGCTGTCTCTCTAGTTCTTTAAATTTATTCAGAATTATTTCACAGCAGTGTTTGATAGATATAGTTTAAGCTTTCTTTTTTTTAAGATTTCTTCTTCCTTTAAGAACAAGATTAATGTGATTTTAAATGATTTCCCACTGTGGTCGTAGTTCATTTTTATTTTTTCTACTTTCTTTAATTATTAAATGCCTCTGACCTTCTTTGGTTTCTTGACAGCTTGGAATGCACTCAAATCAGATCAAACATATTTGCAGTGGGTCCCTTTAACTATTATATTACCCTTTAGATGGAGACTTAGTGGATTTTATGTAATGTAGTATTTCAACTTTTACATTTATGCTAGGATTAATTTCTGTCAAGTAACAGTTCATGAAGATGAAGCGAAGAGAAGAGTGAAAGACACTTTAATGTTTACAAAAAAAATTCAATGTGACTTGGATGAAAACTGACAGTGCGTATCACATATTCTCCATCCTCAAGTCAAGCAGACATCTGCTCTGGAGTTGTTGTTTATGCTATCTGTGTGTGTGCTTAATGTATCTTTTATATGGGATAAAAAATATTAATATTTGCATTGCTATAGGGCTAGATATTAAATGGCCAATACTATACTAACTATAAATACAGTGTTAAATAACAGACTGGCAGAGTGACAACATTGTGAACATTTGGCCTGAGTAGGATCACATTTCTTAAATTAACAAATAAAGCCAAAGATATTTACACATCAAAGCCAGGTCATCCATATGCACATGGGATGAACACATTGTTGCATGAGTTCTTTTTGACAAGACACCCCAGAAGTCCAGAGAAATCCCAGAAATGACTAGACAGTAGGTTTTTTGATAATCCCTCCTCTAATCACTTGATGTTCACGTGTTATATACAACTTTCAATTGTAATTTGCTGCTAAGGTTTAACATCCAAATACATACAAAGCCCCGTAGTTTGCGTAACAATACTTACACTAAGTCACCATTAGCTGCTCAGAAGAAATGTTATGTCTTTAGTAAATCATCATTCCCTTTATTACATACTGAGTGTGTAAAATAGGACACTTTACAAATACACTGAATGTTCCCGGGGAGCTTTATTATTATCCAAACCTTCCAGTTTGGACAATAAGGGAGCAGTTACTTACAGAGGGAATGGCGTCAGTCTTCATTTGTGCATTAGAGTCAGCTTGGGAGCTAGCCACTGTACAGACTGCTGGAGTCATTATCATCTGGCCATAAAGACATACCAGTGTCTCTTCCTCCTTCATATTTTACAAGGCACTGCGATGGCTTTCCAGGTTCTGCCTGTACAGTATTTATTTATGGGTAGGTAAAAGAAAAGGAACAAGGCCGAGTTGCCTTTTGAAGGCAACCAAAGTCCGGGGTTTCAGTCAATCGGTCGGATCATGAGTCGCACTGACTTGAGGGAGTAAAAACCTCCTCCATAGTCTGCCCAGAAGATTCCATCCTGAAATTTGCTACGGTAAACTCCCCCGCTGTACCATACACCATTCAGGTTGGTTTGGCCACAAGCATTGTACCACCAACCACCTTTATGGAAGTGAGCGCAGTTGCCTAGTGGAGAGGGACACAACATCATAAAACAAGATGAGTTTGCTGGAAGGAGAAAGAAGACTTGCAGTCTTTTATGTCATTTCACTGCGGCTAACATAAGAATACAAAAAGTATTTGGGACTCCTGTACAGTGGATTTATCCTACCAGAAAATGCGTCCTTGTCTCGATCGAGGGTGGTGAACTGTTTGCCATTGTGACTGCTGAAAGAGTCCCCAGCGTTGCCCTGGTAAGTGCCTAGCCTCAACCGGTAACCCTCGCTCTCTGGTTCCAGGTGGAAGCTGCTGTACTCGGCATACACCTTCTTTCCTGTCCAGTCCTCTAGCTCTACCATCAGTTTGTAGTCACCTTGTTTCCCCAGGTTGTAGATATTGTCCAGCCCAAGCCAGTGTTCACCATCTATGTTGCCAAAGCCTTTCTGTAGGGGAAAAGGCACCATAGCATGCATTCAGTACAGTATTGAGTTACATAGTTGATACTGTAGATTAACTAACTTTCAAAAAGATATATTTTATTCCATGTTTAGCGAAATAATGCTAAAAAAGAACAGTGAAGCAGAGTGATTATAGTAGGATTTCTCAGCCGAGTGATGAGCTTAACAGAATCTGGTACCAATAATCAAGTAAGTTTTCATTAAGATAATAATGAGTTAAAGTTGTGATCTATGGTTTCTCACTATAGAGGAGTTGGTTAAAGGAGACGGTGCTGATTTGGCTACGGTTGAATACAGCAAGTACAGGGACACATTTCTGTCACTGATCCAAACAGCACCTAAGTATTGATTTCTAAATCTGATTTTATGACTGAGAAATCTTACAGAGAGAACAAAAATAATATTTTTTGTCAGATTGGGTCTTGGTATATAAAAACTGTTGCTTTTGTCTCCCCTGCTTGCTCTGTGAGCTCTTTAATTTCAATTGGAAAAGGCTAACATATTCAGGTTGGTCTGGATGAAGGTGTGAGTTTCAATGGTGTAGGGAGCAAAGCTGCATTTCCTTCTAAGCCCACTGGGTTTTCTGATTGTGTCGTCTTCTATGTAGGTCCCTGGCTGTGATCTAAGTGTAAGGAAATGTACTGTTAAGCATTTTTTTTATTGATGGAGCAAGTGCATACAAATTGGCTCCAATATATACTGCTGAGATGCATTCAGAGAGGGAAAATAAAAAGATTTAAAAATTGATCTTTCTCATGCTACAAGACACTTTTTTAAAATTTTTATAAAGCATCACATTGGTTTATTACAAAACCTTGCTTTTACCCTTTAAAAACATATTCATGGAATTAGTTCCCTGAACTTACCTTGTAGTTCTCCCAGTTCCGAAAGAAATTAATAGAACCATCTTTCCTCCGTTGCAACACAGTCCACCCACCATTATCAAGCCCGTGTTCACACCAGGCCTGGATCAAACGATCACTGCCATCTGTCTTAAGCAGGTACATCCCACTGTTGGTGTGACCTGCCTGTCGCACCTGGTAACAGTCCTTGAAGGGACCTAGATGCAGAAAGATGGTTGTACAAAAAATATATAAATTATATATACAAACAGAACCCTGTTGCAATATCACTACTTTTCACAATATATTGCAATTTCCTTATTGTTTCTAATATTAATATTCTTATATTGAGCTAAATAGCAGATAATAGCAACCATTAATTCCACCTATAAAGCCCTCTTTTTGTCTTTAATCCTATTAAAACCAACCATTGCCTGAATCATGAACAGCATACAACAATGCCATACTGTTTTGAATTCAGCTATGTGTTTTTTATGGCATATGCAGAAGTCATCATCATATTAGGCTCTGTAAGCAGCAGACAGGAAAAAATCAGGAGAGAAAGTGGGGAAAGAACAACTGCTAGACCCCATGGTTTGACAGGATTGAGGGGAACATTGTGGCTACATTTTTTTGGAAAATGTCTCCTTTTGCTGCAAACATCCTACAGTCTGAAGTTACATAAACATGCATGTGCACTCTTACATTGTTGTATGAATATTCACCTAGAGTTTGTCTCTAAATGAAGCCATGTGTTAGCACTGCACCCAAGCTGGAGCTTCTGAACCTAAATCCAGTATATTTCCTCTGTTTTCCCCTGTGCAGATATCTATTAAACCAGTATGAACACAGGTATTGTGCATGGCTCTCTGGTGTACAAGGTGGTTTTCTCAGCTTAGGTTTGCAGCACACAGGGACCAAGTGTAATGTCCCAGTACCTACCTAAACAAGCTTCTATTTTTCTTGTAATGATACATCTTTATTACTGCTGTCAGTAAAGGAATTTTCTAATTTATTTCCCATTTGTCTCTTTTTCTGTCAATTCTTTCTGATGGCAACGTGTCAGTTTCTTTAAACAGAGCTTTAAGGGGGTGAGATAAAAATAAATCTAGTCATCAAGCCATAGTTGTTTGAAAAAGGGCTCGACTAGACAAAACTATGGTCAATGTATATTTACAGTAGTAGGGAGGAGAGCCTATTAGTGCTCTTGCCTTGTGACTTGGTTTAGGGTTTGGTTTTTAATGTTTCCCCATCGAAATAGAAACTGTATGTTGAAAAGCTTACATTCATCCACGTACAACAGTGGCAGTCAGTGTCAGATGAAAAGAAATAGTGTACTAAAATACCCATCTATATTGTTAAGGAATTTGGAATATAACCTTCATATGTTTTTTAGATATGGCACCCTCGCTTCTGTGTCATGTCAAGTCATGTCATTTTTAGTTCAGTTGGTAGAAGATGTTGTAATCTAAGAGCAGTGTTTGTTTCGCACTGGTTTTTAGTGACTCAGGCACCACTAGACAGGCTTTTGACAAACACTTGAAACACACATTCAGATACTGTTTAGGCGTTATTGGTATTGTTTTAATAATGGTATCAATATAATAATTAAAATAATCATAGCCACCATTTAAGCTCTAAATTAGTCTGGCACACTAATTTTTGAAACAGTACCCACATTTCTATCTAATATTTCTAATGACATCTAATGGCAAGTAGTATAATGGTAGTAGTATTTACTGACGAGTTTAAGTTTCTGGTTTAACCAGAGATTTCAGGATCCAATAACAGAAAAAAATATTTGCATTTTCATTCATTTCTGAACTGTATTATGTCTACTAAGTGACTCCCATGTCATTATTAAAACAAGGCTTCTTTTATTGCCCTTATTGTCTGTGGGGTGCTATGAATGATTTCATCCATTTCATCATCTGGTTGTGTAACTCCTCACATTCATTCTTCACCATAGTCTAATCGCCAGTCAAAATACAACAGCCTTGAATAGTCAACAGCCTTGAATAGCCAACAGCCTTGGCTTTTTCAGAGCCATTTCCAAGCAGCATTCAAGCCTTGCAAATTGGTTTCATATTGGAGATGATCTCTATCAGAATTACACTGTGAGATAAGTGCCAGTAGGTCTTCTCTGTCTGATTTGATGTTTTTTTACTTGGGATTTGAGTCTTTATGAACTAGACTCATCAGATGTACAGTATATGTTGTTTTTTTTGTCTTGTCCCTTTTTTCTCTGATGTAAATCTATTGCCTTGCAGCATATAAAGATGCATACAAAGTGTTTTAGTGCTGTTCAAAGAAGCCTAATCCACATCCTGCTAATTTTGTACATATGCTCAGTGTGCTGCGGCCAAGTGGGGACCATAAGAATGTATGATTTCATTGACTAGCATACCAAGGATGAGCCAACTGTGCCTTAGCAATACCAGCTGTGGCAAGAAACTTTGTTTTGAAATGCAGTTGTTAAGTAATTATACTTTTAGAGTTGTTAGTACAAGTAATTAGCATAATTACTGGACTAACTGAGAATTCCTTTAAATGACATTTATGTTTGCTCAGCATCCTTCTCATAAAACCCCACTGGGTTCCTGATTATTTTTACAGTGTTTAGTCTCTTATTGCCTCGTCAACCATAGCCTTTTTAAAATTGGTACCAACATACCATCTGATGTAAGCGTTCCCTGTGGTGGGGGGTTGATCCCAAAGGGACTTGCAGTAGGGGAGTCCATGCGTGATCCTCGTGGAAACGCCCGGTTGTTATTGTCCCTCTGTATCTCATTGGTGAACCGATTATTAATTGGTATGTTCTGTGGGACCACCTGTACCAGCGGTGGAACTGCCGGCAACTCACTCCGTCCCAGAGTCCTCATACACTGCTCCTCCAGTGCAGAGATGAGAATGGACTGGTTGTTGACCACCCCGGCCATTGTGGCATACCGGGCCTCCAGCTCCTTGTACCTGGAAGCCAGTCGCATCATTTCGGAGGTCACATTGAGGACTCGGTTCTCCAGCTGGGCTAGCTCTAGAGAGTTGTCTCTTTTTCTGATGATCTCATGCAGCAGCTGCATATAGAGTTGGGTCACCCTAGAGTTCATGTTCCTGCTCTCTTTCCGCAGCAGCTTCATCTCATTCACCAAGTTACCATCCACATCGACCACCAGCTGCAGTGTCTCAATCTCACGCCGCTGTTTGTTGAGCACCTCCCGCACATCTGCAATGTCCATACGGGTCACTCTGTCTTTGTCAGGCTCAGGGCCAGTGGTGCTGGCACAGATTGGACCTGATGACAGATATGAATGATTTAGGAGATTATCAAGAATGCAGGGGAAAAAGGAGACGGCACATAATAAAGACTTGTTATATCCATCAGAATCTAACATGGCTATATATTGAAGAACTGAAGGTTAATGCTAAAAGAAACATTGTCATATGAACCTGTGATTTTCTGCTCAGGTACCAGGAAGGTGTATGAACACTTTTTGGCATCAGGATCCAGGGGAGCTCTTTTACTTCTGTGAAGGGAAGGCTCTATGGTCCTCCGGGCTTCCCTGGAACTCCTGCAGTAACTTTCCTCCCAGAGTGAGAGGCAGAGCAGGGCACACAGGCTCCACATGAGCCCCTGCATTGCTGCTGGTTGGTTAGATGGACAGATGCACAGCTACTGGTGCTCCCTCCAGTCCTCCCTGTTAAAATACAGGATTGTAAATGTTAAGAGTCAGAAATAACCACTTCTTACCAAGTCTAGCAGAACGAATGTAAACAGCAGTGATGTTGATTGGGAGCTTTTCCAGACTAAAAAAAACTCTGCCATAAGACTTTAATAAAAGGGTATTAGACACTTAATTGTTTAAGAAAGTATTCACTAGTTTCAGAGGCAGATTTGTCATGCAATTGTTCTGCATACCCTGATGTTGTGTCTGATCAGTGTAATGTGAAATGGAAAGTTTGAAAGACACATTTTCTAACCAGCCACCAGGAGGAAGTCTGCTTTCTATCTCAGTCCCCTGCTGACAGATACCCCATTTTTCTAAAGTCCGGTTGGTTTTTCCCCTATTAAGAGGTCTGATATGTGGCAGCTGTCTGTGCTTTATCTTTGGTATCTTCCCTCATGCTTACTTTATCTTATTTAGTTCTGAAAGGAGATTTTTCTTTTCGTAAGCAAACTCCTATCCTCTTGTATAGATGTTACTCTCCCATTTAGGAAACAAAGAACTTTTCTGAATCTTGATCATGAGACTGGATCACTTGGTTTCTGGGCCATATTGTTGGTACTTTATACCAACTCACCCAGTAACTGTCAGGATTAGAAGCAATTTCATATTTAAACTTAAAATTATATATGCACTCTTTACTATTGATATGGGTGTATTATCTCATTGTTGTTTTAGTCTCCATCTCTACCTATGTAAACATCACTGTCAGCAAATTTATAGAATTCTGTATATCATCATAATGTTTTAATTCACGATATACCTAATCTTTTTCTTGTTTAATACAGTAAAAATGTGTATTTCCCTAGGAACTTTTAAGTTCTGATTTAGTTCCTGTGGCTCCTTAGTTCTTAGTTCAATATCATAAATCACACACGAACAGTATGTACAACATATGACACCCTCCGTCCTTAAATCCTCAAACTGGAGAAGGAAACACTTCCCCATTTAATGGGGGAAAAAAATAAGTTCAAGACCCCTTTTTGGCCCAGAGAACTGACATTATTGTCCCAAAAGCCTACTTGAACAGTGCCCTCTCAGTGAAAAACGTTGACCCCTAATTCTGATCCAGCTTCCTGTGAGACAGGTTGGAAATGCTCACTGCTGTTCACCCTGCTTCTTATGGCTCCATACATTCAACAGGGTTGTTAAGTTGGTGGTAGTATTTGTGTTTCACTTGAACAAATTTAAACACACACACGGTCACTGCAGGGGTGTTAGACAACGTCAAGAGTGGTATGTACAGAGATGTCTTCAACTGTGTCTAATTTGAGGAGTGATTTGCGTTACTTCCTCTCTTATCCCTGCTCGTTCTACTTCTGTTTCTCATCAGTGCACAAACACAAACACTCCCAAGCAGATGCACACACTGCTCCATTTAGCCTGCATAAGTCCAGGATTGTCTAGTCCTCCTATTTGTCACTTTCGTCAGTTAGTCTTTACTCAGTGCCACAGTATTCAGTCCTGGCTCCACCCTGAAACCCAGACCCTGTGTGTCTCTTATATGACGCCATTGTGGTTCTTCAAGAATTTGGAGAATTCTGTCAATCGGAATAATGTGGACAGGGGACAGAATTACAGTTAGCACTAACTAATACTGCAGGTCTGTAGTGTGTTTTTCTCACTGGTATGTGCAAGCTTGTGTGTGTTCATCTGTATGGTTGAATAGTGTGTGTGCATAACTACCCAGAGACATTTTTCATTTTCACGGTGCTGCGTTTTTCCAGCAGCTGGTGTGTCAGACAGCGCGACCAGGTACTGTATCCTTGATGACCTCAGTGAGAGCTGCTAATGACTTTAACAGCAGCATTAGCAGTATCCGTTCTCAAGTCTTAGAATATGACTGGCTTTCTATAGCGAGTATCACAGAAGTGTCCACAATTTACAGTTTACAAGCAAGCATCATTTTAGCTGTCAGCTAGATAGATAGAGTTGAGGCCAAAATTATTAACCCCCCTTAAAAGAGCAATATCCCTGTGCCCAAAGAGCTCAAGTTTAGTCTCATCAGACCAAAGAACAGACTTCCAAAACTCATC
>JAUBNQ010000020.1:7380783-7394390 GCA_032353495.1 Ctenopoma kingsleyae | reverse complement strand
TCCAGTGTACCATATCTGGCTGCAGCTCTGTCCTATACTGTATTTTATTTGATTGGTTTGTTTTTGGTTCTTTTGTTTGCTGTCCCATCACATTTTTTTTGAGACTCTGCTGGTGACACACATTAAGTGCAAAGTGGTGCTAGCTGTGCCCCAGGCTCACTGTGTGACCATGAGCTCCACTGTACACTGCAGTGCTGTTTGTTTTCTTGATAAAGCCAACCAATGTGTTATTTATGCTGAGCAACTCACACAGAGTGAGAGTAATCGGTCTTGGTTGTCTGTGTAGGAACTGATGTATATAAATGCTGATTAGCCTGGTGACAGAAATGATACTTTCCTAAAGAGGGGAAATAACAAGAGATGTCATTTAGCAACAGGGCAGTGCTGCTGACCTTACTCATAGACAGGAAACATTTTTGCCTTGTTGGTTAAACAGCGTAATGAATGTTGATTGTTACATGAGACAAGCATGTGTCAGTCTTGTGGCTTCAGTGTACTCTACCAAAGACTATTAGAGCACAGATATCACTATGCGATTCAGGCCAGGGTAAACAACCGGTTAATAATTTGACGACTAATCAACTGCCTGCTGTAGCTATATGTGCTTGTGAAATAATGAACCAGCACAGTAGATTTGTTAAGTGAGTTAAAATTCACTGTAAATCTCTGAAAAACTGAGGAGAACTGCAGATTCAGATGAATTGTAGGTTTATCACTATGAGTGGCCACTTTCACACTGTCATTTTATACATTGTATGTTCAGTAACTAATCTCTTTGGGATGAAAGTCATTAATGTCAGTATGATATAAACAGTTTCCAGTACTCTATATACTCATGGGTTCTATAAAGGAGTATATGATAATAATCATTCATAGAATGATGCACAGAAAACAGTCAAATAAGGAACTTAGCTTAGTGAGCTAGGTATGTTTTAGTGTGAGTTAAAATCTTGAAATACAGAGTCATCTGTCCATTTTATTAATTTGTGTAAAATTACTGGTAGAACGTAAAGAAAAAAGTTACAAAATTAATTATAACAACACTATTTATATACAGTATAAATTAATGATTTGCAAATGCAGCAAAGTAAAAAAACAATTCTAAATATGTATATTCACATAAATTCAGTGTATTTATATATTGCCAAATCACAAGAAAAATCATCTGAAGGCACTCTACATTATAAACTTAAGATCTTAAATGACCTGTGAGCCTGTCAGAGTGAAACAGTTAAGGCCTGTTCTCACTAGAAAGTTCCTGGTACTGAAGTCCATGGACCTTCCCTGTGGTAATGCCACAATAGTTCCTGGGCCTTCAGAAAGTACTAAATCAGGGCCAGGGCATTTTTGGGGGGATAGAACCAGAGCCCTGGAGATAAAGGAGTTGTGATATTTGGGGGGTCCAAAGAGATTAGTGGGTCCCGTGATTCATGGAGCCTCTAATAGTTCCAAGAGGAAGACCAATGATTTTACAACAGCCTGATCAGTATCAAAAATTATAGATATTTTTCTGGCAAGCAATTCATTAAAGGGGTTGGCTAACACTAGTTAAGTAACTTAACATTTTAATCTGTTGATTTGCTGCATAGTGAGGCTCCTGGTCGCTGGGAAAGGTTTGTGCAGTGGAAATTAAACTCTTGATTGAGATTGTTTCTTTGCCAGAAGTATCTTTTGACTGTGTCGTGTGGGTTTCAGATCAGTGTGTCTCCTGCAGTGATTTACCAATTCTGATGTGCCTGATGACAGGCAAGGGAGAGAGACTTGGACAAAATTTGTTTATATTTTCATAGCCAATGCGTTTCCCAGTCTAAAAATCCTCAGTTTCCACTCCCTTATGTGGCCCTCAGATTTTTACAAAAACACCTACAAAAATACCCAGAACATGCAACACATCAGCAGTGGTCAGACAAAAACTGAGAAAAATAGAAACCAAAAGTGGTGCATGAAGTAGAGCAGAGGTTTCAGAGCATCAATATATAGCAGTGCTGTTTTACAAGAAAACATGGAGCTCACCCAGCTTTACTGTGCACAACCACACAACAACTTCCTCCCAACTTTTCATCTGTACATTATGTCAACAGATCTGATTTACATGGCCACTCGTGTATCTTGTCCCTCAAACACACAAATTGACTCATACCTGCATGCTTGCTAAAGCAATTTATTACAGGACCAAAAGCAGTAAAATAAAGAGGCTTTGAAAGAATAGAGGGAAGAAATATCTAACACATGAGGCTATCAAAGATATGGCCTGAAGAGGTGAACGCAGCATGAGTGGGCTTGTATTAAGAGTACTGACATTATGATGCAATTAATGACAACAAAAACAAAATTACAGCACTAAAACGAGGAAAAAGTCATAAAAGCCTCATCAAAAAGCTGAAAAAAAGATTGCTACCACTGTGCACGGCACATACTTTGTGGTGCAGTATTAATGGTGCTGTTTTATATCTCATTAAACTGCGTATGTTGGAAATATTAAGGGAAAACAAGCCGGAGCCAAAGAGTTAGGATGGGATTTTCTCCACTTTTATAACTTGAATCAGTAACTGGGACGGGAGCCTCCCTCTACAATTTCAAAATGAAGGACGAGGTGGAAAACCAAAGGTGCTGTGATAGATTAAGTGGTCCAGTTTAAGATATTTGCCTGTGGTTAGAATACAACCAACCTAATAAAACTCCACAAGTGGTTCCTGCTTCCTAAATTTCTAGCTTCTGGGTTGTCTACCTCCATGATGCTGTGTTACTAAGGAAGAAGCCCTCCTGAAGCCCCCCAGCCCCCCATCTGTTTTCCCTCTTCTGTATTGAAACTCTAAACATGTGGGCTGATGTAGAGGTCAGAGGTCTATATGTGGGGATTAGGGTGCAGCCGCACCCTTCCTGTACCTCTCCCCCTACCCGTTTACTCAACAACCCCTGCAATCAGTCGGCCTTTGTGGAAAACAAATTCCCCCTTTTCCTCTTTTTGTACAACAGAAAAATACACATGCAGGAGTAGAAACGCTCATAAAAGGCTGTCCCACTCTATCTGTCAAGATTAGGCCTCTCAACTCTCCAACACCCTCCATCACTGACACTTATCTCCTTACCTCCCCCATCCCAGAGCAGACGTAGCTTGCCCCTCACAACAAACACAACCCCCCTGTGCACAAAGGCGTGCATACTCAGCCATAGTATTAATTTTTGCTGCAACAAAATCCCATCACTTGACATTAAATGACATTAAATTACTTTCTACTCTAGCCTCACAGATTAATTATTAACTTTCCTGTTCAGGTGACTTTCTCTTGGTTCAATTTAGAATAGCAAAGTCAAACCTGGCTTTGAACAAACATATTTTGCTACTGAGGTTTTAAGTGTTAGAAAAGAGCTAGAGGAGGTTCCAGGGACAGAGGAGAGTCAGGAGGAGGGAGTATTAAAAAGTTACAGCATTTATAAAAATGCTTGTTTGTCTGGATATTGTACATTTTCAGATGTGGGGGATTACTGATGACCAATCATACATGCTCTTTGTTGGTTTTATTTCTCCTGTGAGTCACATCTCGCCATAAGCTCATGCCTCCAACTGCACATGCTTTCTATTAGTTGAATCAACACATAGATTCTCACACACGGCTCTACATAGTTAGGCTTCCACTTCTCTTGGGTGTTTATGCCGACCTCCTGGCTGACCTTTTCCTCTATGGTGACATGTCCGCTCAACTGTGCCCAAGCTCTCATTAGGAGAATTTTAAATGAACTTCACGGTGGAGCTGAAGGTTTTTCTTTGCCCATCCAATAGTGTTACAGCTAGCACAGCAACACACAATGTAAGGTTGTGTTTTAAAACATAAAATGTGTCCAGCTTGTTATGTTGTGGTTGGATTTAACCACATGTGGTTAGCACAGTGCAGAAGTGGTGTTTTGGAACAAGTCGATGTCTCTATCCAGTGTGTATTGTGTGTATCTGCTTCTATATGTGGCTCTGTTTTAAGATCAGCCCACCTGCCTGTTACGCATCTGTGTCTGAGAAGGATCCACACACAGCCTCAGGTTAAATGCTGAGATGTGATTGGATGCATGCCCATGGCCCAAAAAACACAGCTGGCTGGTGCTGGTTGAGTGAGCCATCAGTCTCCTGCTGTGTTACAGCACAGTCTGTGACAGGACATGTGGGGGAGGGCAGTGGTTAACCAGCTCTGACAGTCCTGTCATGCATGACCTGATGACTATTTATTGGCTTGTCCAGGGAGTTTTAAAAACATTAAATAGAGAGAACATCAAACAGATTTTCTGTTGTGAGTTTGAGTCTAGGGTTAGGGTTAAGTGAATGGTAAGTTTATGTGCGGATTGGTTGTAATGACCCATTTAAAGCTTTCTCCCAGGCCTGTCTGCCATGCACCCAGGGTTCAGGTGAACCCAATGGCCAAGCACCGCTGCTCAGCAATCAGTGTTCTGGATATTTCTCAGACGGCTGCGCCTGCCTCTTCTTCGTCATTTTAACTGTCTCTCTTCTTTTTCAACTGTCTCTCTTCTTTTTCAGCCTCAGTTATTGCAGGTATTGATATTATGATTTATTATATACAAGCCCAGGAAATGCTTTCTTAGACTTAGCCATATCCTAATTTTGCCTTTTACTTTGAACTCTGACTTTTGAATGCCTATGTGCGTCCCCTATGGTCATTTACAGCATCCACAGATGTGGCTTTGTTGCGAACAGAAAATTTTCCACAGATCCCACCGACCAGGACTTAAGTGAAAACATTTGAAGATAATTATGAGTTGGTGATATGAAAGTGCACCACATTGATGCCATTAGTGGTCGAAGCTTCTGCTATCATGCAAAGGTTCTGGCTGAGGTGACTTATGTCCATAGGGTGTATGTGATAAAGGATGTGGTTATGGTTGGATTATATTGTGTCATCACTTTATTGTTCCAAGGACAACCCTGTGAAGGAGACTTGTATCCTCATAGAAATAGACCATCACTGTCAAGGACTCCACAAACAAGAGTGTATTCTCTGTGTTTTCTAACGTGATTTCACAAACCACATAGGTAACAAGGAGAGACATGTGTTGAGACATGCCACCACATCATGATGTGTAATGATGATCTAACTCTGACTCCAGCAGGTTAACACAGCTGCATCACAGCACCCCTGTTAGCAGCCAGGCTCTCTGATGGTGCTGTATTAGGAAACCAAAAGCCAAGAAAAAATAAACAAGCCTGGCTCCAGAGCTCAAATCTCTCCATCTGATCAGACCGGCCTCCCTCAAGTGTTTCGGTGGAATGCCCCACTTTTCTTTCTCTTCACTTTTTTCCTTTAGCTTTCTGTTTCTCTTCAGGTAGGGCGTAGTGTAAATTTCAGATAAGGTTTAGGAGTTGGAATGTTTCCTCCTCTTTAATCTATGTGGATAGATTAACACCAGTGACAAAACCATTTTCATTATGTAACTATTTCTTTTTATTTCCCTGTTACCAAATCTAATACGTGTGATAGACTGACGATCTGCCTCTTGCACAATGACAGCTGGTTAGGCTCCAGGACCCCCACAACCCAAGAAAAGCAGACAACCTTTGTCAATTATGAACCCCTATTATGTAAATGGCCATCACCAAAAACTGTAATTGATTGCTGTATTGTGCCTACACATATGGTATCCCACACACTTATTTACATGCCTTGCTTGGTCTCGGTCACAAATACTAGAATGTATACACACATTACAGTTTGCTGCATGTTGTACAAAGTAAACCCCAGTCATCAGACTCCAGAGGAATGGCAAAGAAGCGTTTCTAAATGTTTCTGTCTGCAACCAGAGCCTCCAGTCACGAAGCGTCCTAACCTCTCCATTCTCTCAGCCAGAGCTCCCACATCTGCCCAGACACACACTAGTGCATTGACTTACACGCACGCACGCACACACACACACACAAAAACTGAATGATTCAGGCAACATTTACCTTTTTGTTACCAGTAGTGGGGGGGGTTTCCTGCAGTTATAGTCTGACCTGTGTATTGTATTGTGTCTTCACCAAGCTGTAGTGTTCAGGACTCATCTCTCTGTTTCTCTCTATTTGTCCCAGTCTTCTGAGGTGCTCCCCTTCATTCACTCCTTCTGTCCTGCAGGTTCTTTAGTCAAGGGCCTACTTCCCAAAGATATTCTCCTCTCTGTGGACTCTGCGCTTCCCAGGTTCTGTCTGGGACATGGTTCAAAAGCCGGCCACTTAAACAGACTGAGCTCTGACGACTGATGCCTTGAGTTTTTCACAAAGGATGGGGGAGAGTACAAGAGGGAGGGGAAGGGGGAAGAGAGGGGAGGAGTAGGGGGATGAGAGTGTGGGAGTTGGACGCTGCCTTTTTTTTCTTTCAGACTCTGACTGTTTTTTTGGAGTGTCCCAACCTACCTCTGATGTTACTCTGATGGAAAAAGACAGAATAACAGAGCTGCCTCATTACCTTTTCTCATCCTCACTGCTAGCAGTTGTTGTGAAGAAGTGAAAGAGATGAGAGCTGTTTGAATTCTCTGTGGAGCACAGAAAGAACATGATTTGTCCCCTTTTTCCTCTATTTCAACCCTTAATTTCCCCATTATTTTTGCTCTCTCCTTTAGCAGTGGGAAGAGCTGTTTGTAATGCTGCTGAGGTTTCAGAGAAGCTTCCTGAGTTTCACTTAGTTATAAGAAAGCAGGACACAGAGGCGGTTAGAACTGCTTCCCTGTGTAGTCTGAGTTTACTTGGTCTTTTCTTGCTCCTTATCATTTATCATAATAATTTACTTCATGTGCTTAGGTGTGTGACACAGACCTATTAATTCATTTTTTTCTTTTAGATAAAGAGTGAAGTAGAGGAGGGTGTTCCTTCTTTGTTTAACCTTTGTCCATAAAACTGTTATGTTTCTAACTTGATCCTTTTCATACACGTTTTGACACATACAAAGTGTATCCTTTGTACCCTAACCATGGGTTCTTTGAGCATGCATCTGTTCATGGGTGTTCCAGGCAGTATGAATTTGTGCATGACTAACTGTTGTTATCCCTGACATGCTCAGAGACGATCTGCTATAGCAGTTAAGCCTTTAGGATCCCCCTCTTCCTCTACATCTCCCCATCTCTCACTTTCCCCCTCACAGCTGAGTTTTCAGAGGCTTGTAAACTGTTTCTCGTGCTCTCAGCCTCTGTCTGATTCTAATCAGATGGTGTTGTGTTTGTGTCTCTGTGTGTATATGGACACACTATTTGGTCCTTTTATCTCTTGGATCTGGTCCTGCTGGGATGTTGCTGTTGCTTGTTTGTACATGCAGTGTGTGTGTGTGTGTGTGTGTGTGCGTGTGCGCGCGCGCGCGCGCGTGTGTGTGTGTGTGTGTGTGTGTGTGTGTGTCAGAGACTATATCACCATTTCCCAAGAGGGTGGGGGTGGGTGGGTGTTATGTAGTGTAGTGTGTGATAACTTTTCCTACATCTGCACTCAATCTCGACGCTGGCGTGTGAAAGAAACACTGAGCAAGAGAAAAGGCAAGGAGGAGGATAATGGAAGGAACACCATCATTTCACTTTTGAAGCTTGTTAATATCTCTTTTCAGAATGGTGGAAAGCTGCTCCTGGGTTTGACTCTTAATGTTAATATTTATGTAATGAAAGACTGAGAATCAGCTCTGCTCCAAGTCTGCCAAAAAGAATCAATGAGAGAGGCAACAGGAGAAAGGCTGAAGAGAAGATCAATCATCTACTTTGAGGAATTTAGATCCATGGGGTGCAGGTCACGGCAAAAAATCTGTTAAAAATTTGACCAAAGTAAATGCACATATAGCAGGTTTTAACTGTTTTAACAAGCAGTTATAAGTTGGTGTCACACAGCTGTGTGGTGCTTACATCATGCATCCAAAGAAATCTGGTTATATTACGATGTCCAGCTTTGTTTATCTGCGTGTTTGCTTTCTAATGAGCTACGTTCACTAGGGAAAATGTGCTTGTTGTCCACTTGTGTTTAAAATAACACCTCTGATGGATGGGCGCTGTACTCATTTGTCTTGCACTGAGACCCTCGACTCACTCACTTCATTTACGTGCACTCAAGTAACCGGGTAATTGGGAAACAGGTTTAAATGCACATAAGAAACCTTGTTACTGGAAATCTGCGTATACATACAGCAGATGAGTAATTAGATTTTTCCACTAGCTTAGGCTTATTTTGTTATTATTATTTTACTTGATTCACAGGAGAAGAGACCGCTTCCTGACTGCATTGACAGCACTGTGAGAGAGACACACAGTCACAGTGCACCTTATTACAGCGCAAACTGTCTAAATTACAGAATCCACAGTTAAGTGACTTATTTAAACATCTATGGGGCACTGTTGGTTTTAGTTATAGTTGGTTTTTAGATGGACTTGAGGCAGCATTGCTGCGTTTAATGATTTCCCCTTTCATCCAGCTGCTCCTCCCTGCTGAAAGTAGCAGAGTGGTGTGAGAGTGTCGGGGGGACGGAGTAATGGGGGAGTAATCTGAGTTCTCTGAGAAAGCTACCTGGGGAAATCAGGTTTCGCTAATCCACCCTGATTACGGTGACCAGGTGTCCCATTTACATGAAGCATGAGACCATGAGGAAATGATGACTGTGTAGTTCTCGTGGTTTGATGTAACATGTTGCATCTTTTTCTGTCTGCTGCTCTATTTCAGGGATGTACCTGTCTGATCTGACGTATATAGACTCAGCCTACCCCTCCACCGGCAGCATACTGGAGAACGAACAGAGATCAAACCTGATGAACAACATTCTCAGAATCATATCGGACCTGCAGAGATCCTGCACCTATGGTGAGGCTTGATACTCACACTCCTCAGCCTCTTACCCACTGGATTACATGAACATCAGAACACTGGAGTCTAACCTGAACTCTGGGATGTGTTCATGTTCCTGCACATGGAATAAAAGTAAACAAAGGTGAAAGGAGGCTGTCTGTATAAAGCCTGAAAGGAAACGGCATTGGAGCAATGTCACTTCATTTTCTGTTGCCATGGAGACAGGTTAAGTCAATCTGTGGTATTCATCAATACTCGTGTATTTTTGTGACATCTGAACAAGTGGAATAAAACATGGTTCAAACAGTCAGTTTTTATACTAAATCAGTCAGAAACATGTCATCATGCTAGGATATGTAACACTTATGACATCATTTGAATTATTAGGGACAATACAGACACCAATTAGTTCTTAAACTTGTTCACTTGCAGTGGTGTAAGACTCTGTTTCATCTACCACAAGGTAACAGCTTAGTCTGCTTTAGTAAGATGGGATCGCATCCACACAAATGTCTGAATTCCTTCTAATGTCTGTCAATATCTCATCTCTTTCAGATATACCGATGTTGCCTCATGTGCAGAAGTATCTCAACTCAGTCAGATATATCGAGGAACTGCAGAAGTTTGTGGAGGACGATAATTACAAGTAAGAAAAACATAAGATACAAACAGCAGCAGCTGGCCTCATCATTACTGATGTAGTCACAAGAGCAATTTCCTGCCAGGAAGTTATTTTTATCCTGTTTCTAATTTTATTGCTCGCTGTCGGCTGATCTGTGTTGGCAAGAGAAAAAAAACATCCTCGCAGTTGTTTTTATAATGAGAAATACAAGCTGGTGGTTTCATCAATATTTTTTGTTTAGGCTGTCACAGAAGATTGAACCAGGCACCAGCACACCACGAGCAAATGCCTCCAAAGAGGATCTTGTTGGTGAGTTTGAATGTTGCTCTCTAGTGGGTGTTAGATATTGAATAAACTTGCTCATCATCTGTTTACCTATTAGTTCTTCCTCATTTGTAAATGTATGCCTCCCTCCCACTCCATACTTAAAGGTCAGGAAGCTTCAGCATCTCCTCTCTGCAGCCGTAAGTGTACGGTACCAGGTGAAGGGCCCAAAGCCCCGGCAACACCTCCATCCCCCAGGAACCTGCTGCCCTACGGACACAGGAAGTGCCATAGCCTGGGCTACAAGTCAGTTTTTTGGCAGATGAAGTATTTTTATCATAATTTTACAGATGATGATGATGATGTAGAATTTACACTAAAATACCGGCACATCTCTCTTCGTTGCTGTCTCAGCAGTTTTATTCATAAGATGAATACAGTAGAGTTCAAAAGCGCTACATTCCCCAATGCTGGTTCTCGCCACCTGTTGGATGACAGTGTGTTAGAGAGCCACAGCCCCGCCAGGGGACAAGCAGAGAGCTCCACTCTGTCCAGTGGAATTTCACTTGGTAAATCTTAAAAAATGTATACTTCTCAAGATAATGGATAGCAGGCAGTAGCTTCAGCGGAGCATTTTTTGTGATGATTTGTGTCTTTATACAGGGAGCAGTGAGGGCTCTGAGCTCAGTGAAGAGGTGTCCTGGCCAGCTTTTGAGAGGTAGGTCTAAGACATTCATGTCAGTAGTGCTTTTCATCACAATCATAAGCAAAATCATAATGTACCCCTATCCCAGATGTCATTGTCTAATTTTAAAATCTCTGGCTTCAAGACACAGCTCCGCAAAATAATGTGCCATTAAATCTCATACACACGCCATGCGTAGCTTTGCTTTTAGCCTTGCAGCCAAGGCCTCATCCCTCCACCCCTGCTCGCAGATGCTTCTGCTTCTCCAGCAGCCTGAAATGTATTAAGTGGATTTAAATCCCCTAACCAGTAATCCCACTGTGCCAACAAGTGTTTGGAGCTGCACTCAGTAAAAGCTCTCAGCTCAAGAATTTCTGGCCTGAAAATCATCTTTGTCTTCTTTCCAAAACACTATCTTAAACTTTTGAATAACTCTGCAAACACACATCTATCAATAACTGTGCTAACCAAATGACCACGCCTCCATCCAGCCCTAACCCATGCAATTTGAAGGGTAAAATAAGCAAGAAAACAAAAAACACCCGCATAGCCTTAACAGTGTCCCGTGCCCCTATCATATCTTATCCTATTCTGAACAGGACTCGATTCTATCACTCTCTGGGCCCAGTGACCCGAGTGGCCCGCATCCCGTACAGAGGAGTCCTGAGGCCCAGCAGGTACACACAACCAGATCTAAATAAACCCTCTCTTATCCTCACTTCATGCCCCTCAGTTCCTGCAAGGGGCCGCTGTGTGCTGCTGCTTAGAGTGTATAGTTCTAGGACAATCTTGGTGGTTGGGTAAAGGGTGTATGTGTGTGTGTGTGTGTGTGTTGGTGAAATCAAAGAGTCGGGTGGAGGGCAAAGGATCAGTTTGAGATTATGATTCTTTATCTTTGCTGAGTACCATCAGTCTGTCTTTTGCTTTCTTGATATTTATTTTGCATGTCTACATGAGACACACGTGTGCACACACACACACACACACACAGTCCGCCTAGACTTCTTCCAATATATTTCACAAGCTGGAGTTAAAAAATGAGTTTCCACAGTCACACTCAACTCCATGTGTTACTCCTCAGATTTATTAGAGCCAATTCTCATGGATGTTGCATATTAGGCGTCCCTTATGGTTAGAGATGGTTCTCTCTCTCTGTCTCGCTCTTTCCACCAAGCTTCACTAGGCTCCTGCACAGGGTTTCCTGCTCTGATCCTCCAGCCAGACAATCTGCACAGCACCATGACCATCTCTGTTTTTCTTTCTACAGTTTTAAGAATCAGTGAAGTCACTGAAATACAGCTCTGTGCAAACAAGACAGAAATTGCTAATAGTATAAAACAGATTATTGATTAAGCAGAGATTAAGGTAGCTTTGCAGAGTATGTCTACTATTATTACTAGTTACTCAAAAAAAGCATGTTTTCCCCTGTGCATGTTTGTGTGTATAGCTTGTAATGTTTGTCTTTGTTTCCTTGTAGCTCAGCTGAGTCAGAAGAGCTTGCAGTTCACTTGTATCCTGGAGCGGTGACAGTGCAGGGGGTGCTGAGACGGAAGACTGTGCTCAAGGAGGGCAAGAAACCAACAGTGAGAACCAACACACACACTCTCTCACAAACATGCACAGTCGAACACATGCATGTGTTTTTGATTTGATTATGTCCTGACGAGGGGTGGGATATATTAGGCAGTAAGTCAGCACTCTTGGATTTGATGTGTTGGAAGTAGGATAACTGACTCAGAGGAACTCCAAAACAGCAGGTATTGTGAGTTGTTCCCAGTATGGTGGTCAGTACCTGCCAGAAGTGATCCAAGGGAGGACAAACAGTGAACCAGCCATACAGTCATGGGTGCCCAAGACTCATGTGGAGCAAAGGGTAACTCAGCACAAGTCCCTGACAATTTTAATGCTGGTTATGATCAACAGCGTAGATGACCTGGTGCGTTCTTTACCTGGGAAAGAAATGGCACTAGGATACATTATGAGAAATAAGGCATGCCAGCAGAGGCAGGGTGATGCTCTGGACAATTCTCTGCTGGGAACCCTGGCATTCATGTAGATCTGTGGTAGAGGCAGTGACCACTATCAGCTGGAAAGTACACCCACTGTGCAAAAATTGTTCAGGAATGGTGGAGCAACATGACAAAAAGTTTAAGGTATTGCCCTAGCCAGCGTATTCCCCAGATCATTAGTCTTTTTATTCTCTTGCTATTAGAAATAATAGCTTTTAGTCTTCACTGAAGAAGATGCAGAAGGTGACACAAAACCTACAGTGTCGGAGAGAATGCATAATAAAGACTTTTCCTTCCACGTTCCTCCATGTCAGTCTTTATCTGTTGTTATCCCAGATTCAGCGCATAGATATCTAATAAAAACACAAAAACATCACTCATTTTACTCTTTATAAAGAGCCAATAAAACAGTTATTCTATCAGTGAAGATGATGACAAGGTTTCACCTTTGTTCCTCCAGGTGGCATCTTGGACCAAATACTGGGTGGCCCTTTGTGGAACCCAGCTGTATTACTACCCTGCCAAGTCCCTGAAGGCCACTGAAAGAAAACATGTAAGTTATCCACACTGGTCCTTCTCCATCCTTTGTTTAACAATCTGATGGTGCATTCATGCCATGCAGTTTTGCAGCAGGTGATAGAAATTTTAGTTTATATAAGCAGGTAACACATAACTGCATGGAGATGGAGTCTTAGGCTTCTTCTGTGAACTGCACTTGTAGTTGAAAGTGGGGGTCCGTTTACGGAATTGCCCCAAAACACGTTCAGTTTAACAAGGAGACGACACATGATATCCATTACATACTCATTCTTAGAAAGTTTAACTGCAAAATGAAATCACAGAAAAACACTTGTTTGTGTTTCTTCTTCAGGTGCTTTTGACTTGGTCCTTTTAACGAGAAAAGAAATAAACTTGAAAAAATGCGGATGAGAAAATATACCTAATTTTCAGCTTGATTAATAATAATTTAAAAACAAGTGGAGCGTGTTTACAGTGTCTTGCTGATTGTGTGATTGTGTCTGAGTGTTTGACAGGATTATTTACTGAAGCTATACAGGATCTCAGGAGACTGGAGTGAGGAGAAGAAGCAGCGGGGAGAACTGAAGTTAAAACCAATGAATGAATGGATGTGGGTTGCTGTGTGTGTGTGTGTGTGTGGTGTGTGTGCGCATGTGTGTGCATATATGCATATGCATGCATTTGTAACAGGTACTGGACTGGGTGTAGTGCAACAAAGGGACAGAC
>JAUBNQ010000020.1:7364481-7375166 GCA_032353495.1 Ctenopoma kingsleyae | reverse complement strand
AGTGGGCAGCTTGTAAACACAGCAGATGACTTGTGTGCAGCTAGCTGTCTGCTTTAGCTAGCACACACACACACACAGCAAGGTGTACAGCGACTCGCTAAGCAGCTAGCCAAGCTCTGTCCTGATAGACGTGATGTGCAGATATGATGATGACCCGATAAGACGAACAGCGCAGGAATAAATGTCGTGGAAAGCGTCCGAGAGGAGCCGCCATTGAGAGGGGTTTTCGGGTGGTGTTTGTGCGGTCGGTGCTTGTGTACCGTTTTCTCACTCGCGTCTAAAAACAGACAGCGGCGGCAGCAGCATAATGAAAGACCGATTGTGTGAGAAAAGTGATCTGCCTGCGTGTCCAAACCTGCGAGCTGAGCTGCGTCAACGCCACCAGAAGCGCTTTTGTGAAGTGGTTCAGCTCGGTTCTGGTTAGCTCACAGCTCTGGTAACATTATGCTAACGACTGTTATCTGTCAGGTGAACGTGGCAGTCGTGTTCATTTTACTACCGTGAAATCCTGACACGTAGGATTTCACCCAGCCCACTGTGTAAACATGCGCAGCTT
Organism: Ctenopoma kingsleyae; assembly: GCA_032353495.1. Classification (NCBI taxonomy): domain Eukaryota; kingdom Metazoa; phylum Chordata; class Actinopteri; order Anabantiformes; family Anabantidae; genus Ctenopoma; species Ctenopoma kingsleyae. Next base: position 7,374,610 of record JAUBNQ010000020.1, on the reverse strand, counting down.
CAGCAGGCAGGTGAATCCAACATGAGGCTTTGTGATTACATGGACATCACTGAGGGTTCAGGCCGTTTCTCTCTTGCACAGTTAGAGATTGAAGGCAGAGGGGTTGTGCAGGGTCCACCTCATATGACCCCCTCTGCACCACCGCAGACTCGCTGTAAACAGGCAGTGTGGACAAATGCATTGGCCTCTCCCTGTATCAAGATCCAGTGTTGGAGGAGTAGTGCAACAGGGAAGGTTGCATGCTGTAAATGTGGCCCACAGCTCAAACACTGCCCAGACTGTGCTGTAGCTGAACATACAGTGAAGGGGTTGTGACAGCCAAAGCTTCTCTACCTTTTGGATACCGTACAACATGTGTACTGTTTCATAATTTTGAACGTACTCATGCTGTACATTTACATCCAGCATACTGTGTCATCCTGATGTAATAACATGCTTCAGCTGTGCTGTACTACTGGGTCATCGTCTGCCCTGAGGGGAAATGAGAGGGGCAGATCAATTAGTTTTCTCTCCACATATTATTGACTGTAATTTTCTTTCTATATACATCTCCTATTTCTCTACTTTTTTGTCCCAGACCTCTCTTATTTCCGTTTTTCTCCCTCCAGGTGACTACCCATTTGCTCATATTCTAGCTCCAGTGAAAAGGCAGAAAGGCTCTTGTCCGTTACAAGAGTGAAGAGTCTGACGGGGCAGGCAGGGTTGCAGGAGCCATGCATTAGGGGCGAGGGGCAATCGCTTACATTTGAAACGCACAGCATCGGGCGAAGAGGGAGTTGGTGTGGAGATGAAGCTCAAACAGCGCATGGTGGTGCTGTGTGCCGTGCTCCTCCTGCTGGGCCTGGCTAAGCTTTTTCTGCTGGATGGAGGTGAAGGATCTGCAGCCAACCGACGGGACCTTAGAGCATTTCGCAAGGTCAGATATTTCCGTTTGAGTCTGGTCAGAGATGGTATAATGTCATTCTGTCATAGAGAGTATTTTACTCACATGCTCATCAGTGAACTCTCTATTTATCACCCACCTATAACAGATGGAGGCCAGCCTTTCTCTGTCCCGTGGAGCTCGTCTCACCCACACCCTCCAGTCTCCGTGGGAGATAGCGAGCCAGTGGGTGGGTCCGAGGGAGGTTTACCCCGAGGACACCCCAGAGCTGGCTGCTGTGCTCACCTCCCTCAGCTCTGCCAGGATAGAACGGGCAGATGTTGGCTATAAGGGTACGCAGCTCAAAGCCCTGCTGGTGCTGGATGGGGGACAGAAAGTGGTCTTCAAACCTAAAAGGTTAGATTTGTTAAAATTAGATTGTACTTTTTGCATGGGAGTTGTTTCTTATTTTTGTCTTTTTCATACTCAGATATTCCAGAGAATATGTTGTTGAGGGGGAGCCATACGCAGGCTATGACAGACACAACGCAGAGGTGGCTGCTTTTCACCTGGACAGGTGTGTTGGCATCATGCCTTCAGTGTCTGACATCTAGTTTTACAGTCTCTCTAACCTGTCAGTGGAGCACAGATGTTAGGTAGTCTCCTGTGATTCCATCTCTCTGCAGGATCTTGGGGTTCAGGAGAGCACCTCTTGTGGTGGGGCGATACATCAATCTGCGAACAGAGATCAAGCCTGTGGCCACCGACCAGCTACTGAGCACTTTCCTCATGCAAGGTGACTTTCTGTCCACTCATTCATAACCCTCTTGTACAGGGTAGGTGTTTTCAGACTTCCCAGATTGAGAGTGCGGTGGTGTTGTTACATGAATGAGTTACCCTTCTAATGACTCGCCGTCCACTTTCTTTCTCAGTTTATGATTTCAGTTTTCACTCTCTGTTGATTACTCTCGCTTTCTGTCTCGCTCACCCCTCGTTTTTGTCCGTCTCTCTTTGCCAGTCAGACCTGTTTGAGGGTGTGGCGCAGTATGGTTTGTTCTGCACGATCAAGTCAAAACAGAATTGTGCAATCGTTGAAGTGTTCTCTAAATTGGATTATTTTTATACCGCCTATGTGGATATTCCATTAAACAAATATCGTGATAATATCGACAGTTGGACTTTGTATGTGCACTCTGTGGGTGGTTCAGTGTGTGCAGTGTAAAACTAGTGCAAGTTGCATGGTATTTACAATAAACTTTTCAACAATATCCCTGTAATAAATACCACATTTGTGGAGGGGAAGCCCAGCCGTTTTACACATAAAGGTCAGTTTACCAGTGATGAGGCAGTGCTGCTCGTTGTGTGGAAACGCTTCTGTGATGGTTTGTGCAGCTTTAGATGAGTTATGTGAGAAGAACAACCCAAGTGATTGCGTAGAGAGGTCGGGAGGTAACGCATACAGCAGCAGCTTAAAGGTTTACAATGGAAAATATATCTGATGCATATTTACTCACAGTCTTATCGTTGAAACGGTTTTGTTTGACCTTTTATTATATAAATTATACACTAGGTCACTTCCATTCAACAGCACCAGGTATTTCTTTTTCTCAGCTATTCTTTACTCAGAGCCTCCAGTATTTGACAGCTCATAATAATTTAGTTTTTAGTGTGTGTTTACAAACTGTGTAAATACTTATTCCCATTTTGTTTAAGTACCAAACATGTTCTCTATATGTAGTTGATGAAAACTTCAGTATAATATTCAGATTAACGTTTTTATAGCTTTTATGCCTAATTTGTAAATATCTAAAAGTTTTGATTCTGCAAACTCATTATTATAACTTTATTTACTTTATTTGTCATTTTTAAATCCGGGACTATAAGCCAATACTTTTAAAGTCTGACCTGTAATGATGTAATACTCCACAGTTTAGCAGCTGGTTGGGTAGCGAGGGATCTGCAATCATTGCTTGCTAATGGTACTAAACTATCAGCTTTTAGTTCCAGACTAGCTTGAGTTGTATTATAGCTGAATGGAAGAACGTGTGTCTTTTGGACATCTAATTTATTACCTGAGTAAGAACCATGGTGTACTAAAATGACATAGACACTGTTCATGATTGTGTTGGACTTTAAAGATACACAAGAACATCCTCAGCAAATAAGACCAGTTTCTGTTCCTTTTTTTGCATCTTGAATCACTCATTTAACCAGTGGTTCAGTAAAGCTTGCAGAGATGAGAGGATGTAACAGGAAGCCTCGTCTTGTTGATCACTCAAGTAGAAAAGTCCGTGATTTATCCATTGATCTGTAGCTGAGCTGATGGTCTGTCATGTTATTTTATCATTCCCTGAATTATTGTTTTGTTGAACACAAACTTTCCCAAAGTATTAAATAGGAAGGTCCACCTCACTGGGTCTATCTATGCTTCATGTGTTTCTTCAATGTCTTGTTTTATTCCCCTGCGAAAAAGTACATTTAATGATTTAAAAATAATGTCAATGTCTCTGTATATTTGGTTGTGGGGACTCTAATTGAATAGAGTTGGTGCGCACCAAATGGCCCATTCGGACCAAAAGCTCTTAGTTCGGTTCGTTTTCGTTGGTGTGAAAGCATCAATCACACTCGGGTGCGCACTAAATCAAGTCACTAAAACTAACTAAAATCTAGTCACTTGACTCCACACCAAATGCCGAACTCTAGTGCGGTCCCTCTGGTGAGAACGCGTACCGAACCAAATCAGGACCAAACACTATAAATCGCATTATCTGAGTACATTTAATCATGTGTAGACTTTAATTTATTTAGGTTAGAACAACTAAAACCTGCTGCAGGATAAATCGGGGACGAATCGTTGTGAAAAGGTGCAGTGTCTCACAGACGTCTGACCAATATCTGACCAATATAGAAATAAAATAATTATTTTCTTTCTCTGCGGCTTGGTACCAAATGACCCATGGACCGGTGCCAGTGTTTGGGGACCTCTGCTCTAGAGGTTTCGCTTGGGTTTTCACACCTCTCTCCGCGAGTTCGCTTCCCTTCGTTGTTATTCCAGTACAAAATGAGCATTTGCTAGGAGTTTTCTGGATGGGCGGGGGAGTGAGCTGTCTGCTGTGAGAGGGCAGAGAAGCAAAACTCGAAGCGAAGTACAGTACAGGCCAAAAGTTTGGACACACCTCCCCAATTCAATGTGTTTTCTTTATTTTCATGACCATGAAACCNNNTGATGCCTTCAGTGAGAATCTACCAATAAAAATGGACATGAAAATAAAGAAAACACATTGAATGAGAAAGTGTGTCCTAACTTTTGGCCTGTACTGTACATGCTGTCTATTTAACGTTAGAATCTATACTCGATAGTCATGATATAGTCATTTACCATGTCGCTTATGGAACAAGTCGAGATACATCGAGTATATTTGATATATAGCCAACCCCTACTTGACGTGTATGTATCTTATTTGTTTTATCTCACATCCGTATGCATTTCTGTTATACATTCTCTTAAACTAGTGATACAGCAACTTAGAAGAAAATACAGACAAGAAATGACAAGGATGTTTATTACCTTATGTGCATGTGAAGTTATTATGTGTAGGGTCTGAGAGTCTGAACCAGGGCTCTACAGCTCAAGCATTTCACTTACATATGCAATTGAAAATGAGAGTGTGCATAAGTGAAACATTATTTGGCCACAACGCAGCAAGTGACTCTCTCAACCAGAATCGGTTCTCAACCAGATGCATTTTATTGACACTTGAAGTGAGCAGTGGGGCAGAATCAGTGTTTCTCAAAATACAGTTGTGGTGTTTATGATGATGATGATGATGATGATGATGATGCAGTATAGCCCCTCCACACAGTTTGTAATTTATAGACTTAGACAAACATTATTTCTTATTGATCGTAGGCCTCTGGATCAAATAAGGATAGTTTTTTTGTATCAGCAAATGTCTGAATCCTGGCTTAGAGAATCGATATAAGATTGTATCAAGACCAGACTTGTGATTTAAACTCTTAGTAGCTGCCTGTGTTATCTGACATTCAGAGTGTGTTATGCTAGTAGAGGTTAATGCAGGAAGCAGATATATGAAACGGTCTACAAAGGTCTTATGAGCTCACTCCTTCCTAACTCCACAATCAGGTTTTGTCTTTTTCAAACATGTGGTCTTCAGGCCCAGATGATACAGACTCAGGTGCTGGTCACAGCTCCCTCTGGAGGCAAAAAAGATTTCATACAATGTTTTTTTTTATGTGTACAGAGTCCCCCTTTAAAACTACAATTCATGACTTTTTACTTGTTTGGCAAATTGTTTGCAAGATTGTTAAATATCTGTTGTACTTTCCTCTACAACTGCAGTGTTAGTTAACGAGGCAAAACTTTTTCTATGTAACATTTAAAACATTTAGACAATTCCTGTGAGGATTGCTGCTTTTTCTTGTCTTATCTGATGCTTTTTTAAAACCAGACAATCAAAAAAGTGTCAGTAATCATTAATGACAATTAGTTGCAGCCTTATTTCATATAACTGATGTATATAATGTGCAGTGAAAGTTATAAATAACTGATGAGGTAGATCATAAATGTAGTGTGTAAATGTCCATGTTTCAGTCACTGTAGAAGGGAAAAAATCAACGTGACCACATCTCATCTTTGCTGCTGCACTTTTCCTGCTGTCAGCCCATGTTGTCATTGTGCGCCACTGTGGTTTTCTCCTCGTCACACTGCACAGTGCTTTAGTGTTTGTTACTGGTTCACTACATGTTACAATCATTTAAAGTCAGCACTGCAATTTGTGTTGCATTTAAAGTGACTTACCGCATATCATATCATTGTTTATCTTAACATGAGTCAACTCTGTAACGGCCTTTGCCATTGAGGTTTACAGCAGGTGGACAGAATACCACCCACTAACAGAGTCATAGGCAGCTACACAAATGTGTCATTTAGTTATTCACAGTGGTATTTAATAAAGAAGTATTTCAAAGTGTTACTTCACAGGCAGTACATAAGACCCCATCCACTAGATTCAACTAGTCATGCATAAGATTTGGGTTTCATTTTGAAATATGAGATCACCACAGTGAAACTGCAGTGGAGTTGGAATAGAAGCTTGAAAAATGGAAGAAAAAAAAAATTCGGCTGAATCATGTTTGCAGCAGCACTTTCCCCCCATAACTTACTTAAAGCTGCAGAAGCAAACAGGAGCAGTGTTCACACCTACATTTCACAGACTAGTAGAGATTAATGAGATATTGGCGTAAAAGCAACACACACTACATTCTGAACATTCAAAGTTCAGATGTTAGCTATATGATATGTACAGTTAATTTCCTGGTTTTCTGCGTAAATTGGCCATAACTTGTGTTTTGAGCTTCACCATATAAATATAAACAAACTAGTGCTGGGCAGTGATTAAAATTTTTAATCTTCATTAATCGCATGATTTTCTGCGATTAATCGCAGTTAAATTCTATAATGAATTTAAAAGTAGTTTTTTGTGCACTTTTATTTTATAAAGGTTTTTATAAAGTTTGTTTTTATTCTGCTATATGAACAAATTGCAATAATATTTAGTATGACTTAATACAAACAAATAAGATGTATTCCCGTTACACAGTAGCAGTTAAATATTTTTTGTAAAGCTCAACTTAAACATTAATGTAATCCAATAAAATAAGAAACCAAAGCTATTTGCCACAACATTAACGTTTCTCACAGTCCAGAATCACCTGTGTTTCAGGTTGTTTTTTTTCTTTCTTTTAATATATATATATATCAGATCCCACCAGAAATCATTTAAGGTTCAATTTCCTATAGAACAGGTCTCTACCTTGTTCTTTTATTAAACTAACTGAAGAGCCTCATGTTATTTATCTTATGTCATTTCTGTCTCTGCATGGTCGCATTTACCATTCTCCTCTGATCGCTGTATCGCGCACTGTGATAGAGTTACACATAACTGTGGTTGTATCAACTCCGTCGCGTGGAAGAGATTTAAAATGAAAAGAGTCTGGTAAATAAACATTACGACACCACTTCAAAGCCGGTACTGATTAACATCCCACCCCTCCCGAGACCCATGGTTTGCCTGTATGTGTATTCAGACCCAGTGAGCAACAGACTTTCATCGTCATCATCATCATAATAAAACTGCGTTAACGAGCGATAAAATAATTGTCGGCGGTAATTAATTAATAGGTTAACATGATAATAACACGTTAACATGCCCAGCCCTAAAACAAACAGTATTTCTAAACTGCTAAAACACAGTCATGATCTTTCGTGTCCTTATTATAGACACCCATTAAACACACAGAGTAATGGTGGATAAAGTTATCACTTTATGTGATACATATTGCAGGACTGATATAGAGCTAAATTTTTAGTGTTTTCTTGTGAATATAACAGCTCATAAAGAACCTGAATAGTGTTTCATACTGTAAAGGTGGCTCAGAAAAAGGTTTTATTGTGACAAAAGTGTCTTGAATGACTAAGAAACCAAACCAGGATTCTTTAAGTCAGCTCAGAGCTGAGATAAGAGTAGTCAGACTGATACAAGCTCAGGTCACATCCATTCACAGTGGGGAAAGGGGAAGACATGTAAAAACAAAACTGTTGAGTGTTTGTGGTTCTGTAACATGTAACACAGAGTTCAGAGTATTTTATTGACATTTTAAAAACTTTTCAGAAATTTAGATTTTCTATTAGTCTGTGATCATGAGTAGGAATGAAGCAGTTTCCCTTTCCCTGTAAATTATGGTAAACTTTCCAGTGTATAGTATGACTGATAATTTGTTGAACCTTTAAACCATTGTTCATTACTGGACTTTGAACAATTCCTTCACTCAACGGTTAAATATCTAGGCAAGATGATGACCATGGGCCGTCAGTGCACAGTACGCAGAATCGCACAATAGGATGACATTGATTTGGTTTTTGTCTTGTTTATTCCTCAGCCATATCTATTTGCAAAATATCAGTGCGAAGTACTTTTCAAAGTGTCTTTTTTCTCCAACTGTCAGTGCCTCAGTAGTGTAATAGTAATTCTGAGTCTCTTGTCATATTTATTATCAGATTTGTGGGTAGAAAGCTGGCACATACAATTTAAATATACTAAGACTGCCTTGATCTAGTTTAGTCTCAGTAACTGAGCAAAGCATTTCAACATCAGGAAATGGTTGGAGTTTTTATAATCACTTATTAGAGCCTCTCTTATCTCCAGATCAGTCTCTCAGATGTCTATCTTTCTCTTGCTTGTTTTGTCCAGCGACACATTGACTTGGTGCTTAACAGTGGCACAGTTGAATTATGCACCAACTATAGATAAACCTGACTTAAAACCTTTATTCCCAAACAACAGATGTATTTAATTCAGAGTAAAAATTGTGTTTAATGTGATTAAAATAGGAACACTAGTTTTCCAGCTGGATTGATTCTTCCAGTGTTTTTTGTCTTGCTTGAATGCTTGAGACTCCTTGTCTCCTTCACTTCATTAAAGTCCTGCATGATCTCAAGCTAGAAGAACACATATGTTGTAAGAAATATAGAATTTGATTTGAGAAGTGCTGTATCAGAGTTCATAGCGCTTATGCACATTATAAATTTAATGAAAATCCGTTGTGTTTAATTTTCAATAAATGCCCCACAACACAATAATTACACACATCTGACGTTACCTCTGTATTTTGATAAATATTGTATCACCAGATTCTTGCCGATACACAAGAATTGTTCATCGAGTTCTTGTCTGAAACACAACAAAAAGGAACTGTCTCATCATTTTGAGGTCGGAGAGCACCAGGATGTTTTGTTTTGGGATGCTCCTTCATAAAAGTTGTGCTCCTGTGGTGTGTGAAAACCAACATTTATTTTAGGCTTTTGTTTAAAGTACCCATGATTGTGTTCCAGCTTTATGGGATAAAGACTCCCATCTTCCTGGGAGTGGGAGTCACCATTGATGGGGTTGAACATGAACACGGTTACACATTCCACAAATCGACATTGACTGTTAAAATTGATATAATCAATCATGTTGATGTGTTGTTGCAGCCCTAATACTAGCAACACTCCCCCAGATGCAAGCATGCATCTGACTGTTGCTCACGTTGGGAGACTTGCTAACTGCTAACTAGAAAGTGCCATCATGAACATTCATCAGCAAGACTGAAATTCCTGTAAACCTGTACAGCCGGTTGAAGCTGATGAGTTGAAGCCAGATGCTGTAGTTTCTGGAAATATGGTTCTTCCGAGAAGATCGCTCAGGTCACAACAACAAAGTTTTTGTTTCTTGTTTTTTTTTGTTTGTTTTTTCTTGGAAGAGTGGATCAGAACATTGTGATCACCAACCACAGACAGACAAGTCAGCAAACATGCTGAAGGCTTTGGAAGAGTTCCCAGATGTGTTGTTAGGGCGGTTTGACCATCTGATTCGACCCAGCTTCTCAAAGAGATTCAGAGAGCTGATGCAGCAGTTCAGGCCCACAGAGCGGGAAGAAAAGAAGAGTACTACTTGTTTCAACATCTGATAGTTGCTTTGGTGTACTGTATGCTGCAAGTGTCATAACAAGCTGTAATAACAGACAACCACAAAAAACATAATTGAAATTTTACACATTATTACTGATTAAGGCATGCAAAATGTACATGTATACGAAATTTAGAAGGTTCAATATGAAGTCTGAACGATAACACGCGACAGCAATAAGTGTGTGAATGTGAGTCAACTTACTTTAATTTTCCTAGCATTGCTGTGAACATGTTTTGTATTTCCTAATGACCTGAATATCGCTGAAAAGAGCAGAATCTCCGCTTTCAGAAACAGATTGATTTTTTTTCAATCGTACAAACGGTGAAAGAGTTACGGTAATTTAAAAACGCAGAAAAAACCTGTTTGGTTTGAAAGGGTTAAATTAAGTCTCATAACAATACTGCAATAATTCTGACGACTGATTAGATTACTTGCGGTTTCATCCGTGTCATCTCTAGTCACGGGCCAAAGTTGTTTATTAGCTTAATTTTAATTCTAATGTATTAAAAAGTATAAGTATATACGTTGACTGGAGTTCTGTGCAAATGCTTTTTGAGGAAATGCTGACCTTTTAAGTCTAATGTTTGTCACTTAATTTTTACTGTGTAAGAAATCAAACAGTATAACCCAGGGGTCTCCAACTTTTTTCCCCTGAGAGCTACTTTTACAAAATGAAAATGGCCGAGAGCTACTAGTGCTTTCTAACTTTTATTCTCATAGCTTATTTCAACCCAAA
>JAUBNQ010000020.1:7342900-7360899 GCA_032353495.1 Ctenopoma kingsleyae | reverse complement strand
ATTATTTTGTGAACTTTTCCACACGCTGTCCTCATGTGCTGCATCAGGAATGTCTGCATATTTAAATAAAATATAACGATAATAAATAAATAAAAAACAAAAACAGAATCATAACTGAGAGAAGTATTGAAAGTAGGATGAATGAAGGTTCACCCCCCCCCTTGGCGAGCTACCGGTAGCTCGTGAGCAACGTGTTGGAGACCCCTGGTATAACCTGTCTGTTCGATTCATTATTTGTTGGTGAGGGAGAGGGTGTGTGCTCAGGAATGAGAACACTCGATTTCTCTTTCTGTTTCATCGCTATTATCAAAGAAAGACGTCTTCCTGCTGCACCTCCTTACAGTGTTGATATTTTCACCTTCTTCACATCTCTTCACTGATTAGACCTCAGGGTCAAGAGGATTTTTTTCATCGGTACCTTTTTTCCCACTCTCTAGGTAATAATACGTGTTTCTATGGAAAGTGTTATTACTGTCGGGAGAGTGAACCAGCGTGTGCGGAGGGAGAGATAATGGAGGGATCATTAACCCTTTGGCTCCCAGACGTCTGGCCGTTGCAGAAACACAGACACCCCTGGGGACGCACGTACAGAGAGGGGAAACTGGCCAGGTGAGTGTTAAGCTACTGCAGAGCTTTCTTGTTGATACCAAAGAGCATTTCTTCATCTTGATGAAGGCACTCCGCTTTACAGAAAGGCTGGAGAGTTGAATTTCAACATAATTTTCCTTAAGTCTTAAAGATTACACAACCAGATTATGTGTGTTTGTGTGTGTTAATCATCCAGGTGGGAGTACGATGAGAGTTACTGCGAGGCAGTGAAGAAAATGCCCCCGTACGATGCAGGGCCGAGGCTGCTAGATGTCATTGATACGGCCATATTTGATTATCTTATTGGGAATGCTGATCGACATCACTATGAGAGTTTCCAGGACGATGGTGGTGCCAGCATGCTTATCCTGCTCGACAATGCAAAGAGGTGAGAACAACATCATTCACTTTTTAGTCTTTTAAACTGAGCACATGTAATGTAACAGTAACAGTGTTACAGCAGTAGACAAAGATGAAAAGTGTAGAAAAGAAAAAGACTGAAACAGCAGCTCTACAATCTTACAATTCATTGCTACAACTCATCAAATGACCAATGAATGAATTAGCAATGAATTAGTTATGACTAGAACATTGTTGTATAAAATAAATCTGTAACAGGGATTTACTGGAAAATGTTGCGCTTCCAGCTCACATGTTTTGGTACATCTAACACCACAGCCTGATGACTTATAAGAGATTTATTTTAAATGCAATTTTTATTTTCATTTTCTCTTTTTGTGAGATGAGGCATTTTCTTAAATGTCACATTGAACTCACTCACTTACTACTTTAAATGACTTTTGAACTGACTCGGGGTGAACAACCACTTCCATGAATGAGGACATCCTCACTTCTTCCTTCCTTTTTTTTCTTGCTAAAAGCCTGCCACAAATGTCTATCTGAGGTGAAAATTGCAAGCAACAACAGATTCTTGCACAGTATTACCAAGAGTTGAGTCATTTCCTAGCTGGACAGACAGTCCTGCCAGTCAGTGTCATGTTATTCAGACTGGACAGTAAATCAAAAACGGATCAAAACCAACACGATTGATCTTGACATTGTGGGTGTTCAGGAAGCTAATAGGTTCAGGCAGACACACACAGCGGCAAGAAAGAGTATATGAACACTATATGAATTACATGATTTTCCACATAGAATAAATAATAATAAAATTTGTTTTTATCTTATCACAGAACTGCTTCAGTTCTGACATACACTACCAGTCAAAGGTTTGGACACACATAGGCTTTACCATCTTTTCCATGAAAAGATACATACATGTCTTCAGCTGTGTTACCATCATTGCAAAATGGTTTTATAATGATCAGTTATCCTTTTAATTTAATAAACTTCCACTAGCAAACATAATGTGCTATTGGAAGACGATACTAATGTTGGATGATTATAGGCCTCTGTATGTTTATGTAAATTCAGATAAGAATTTGATGTAAAAAAAAATCTGCTTCTATTTCAAAAACAGTAGTGTACAGTTGCATGAAAGAATATTTGCCCACCTCTTGATTTATTCAGTTTTTGCATATATCTCGTACTAATGGATCATTGCCTTTTAGCATAATTTCACAAAGGAGTTATCCAACTGGACCTGGAAAAAAGTACTTGCCCCTTTAATAATGAAACCCAGTTTTTAGCTGCACACAACACACCCACACATGAACATGTGAGCCCTGCTCATCCTCAACAGCACAATATGTCACGATCAGGGGAAACTCCAGAAGTGAATGTTTAATGGGTGTGTTCAATAAAGACATATATTATTACTGTTCATGTGTAACTGGCTTAAGCACAAAGTGTTTGTCTATACTTGAGACTTAGATGAAGATCAGATAAAATTTTAAGTTAAAATTAACTTACTTTTACTTGTCTCTGCAATTGTAATTTATATGAACATCTGACCATATTTCAAGAAAGACTTTTATATAAATACAGATATTTCCAAAAGTTTCACATAGTTATACATCAAGAAGAGGTAGTTTTAAAATGATGTGTGTAAGTGTAAATACTGTCAGAAAGAAGCTGTAGCTTTGAGGAAAACAGCCGCAGTTTGTTTCAGACGTGGTCAAGAAAGAAGAAAGTTGCCCACATGGCACATTTCCTATCAAGAGCAGCAGTTATGTAATCATAATAGTGGTTTGAGGTTATCTTCTCATTCAGCCATAATTTTGACATTTTAAAACCAAAACATCTCTATAGATGATATAGAATAGAGAAACAGTTGTTACAGCAAAGTCCGGTTTGGTTAAGTGAAAGAGGAGCTGTCTCTTCTGCTTCAGTTGACTTTTCAGAGTGGAGTGTGTTGTCGACGTGTTGTATTTATATGTATTGTGTGGATTGTGTGTGTGCAGTACCAGGGGCCAGTAGACTGTGGCTAATACATGTTGACGGCTTCTCCTAACCTCACTGAAGACAAGCCTCTGGCTTCAGTTGCCTTTCTTACACACTTTATTTTGTCTTTTGTCTGTGCGTAGCTTTGGGAACGCAGCTCTGGATGAGCGAAGCATCCTCGCACCACTCTATCAATGCTGCATGTGAGTACTCAGAAGCCGTCGTTAATGTCTTATTGTTTGATGACCGTTTTTCCACTATAACCTGTTTATCCTCTCTCCATCAGGGTCCGTGTGTCCACGTGGAACAGGTTAAACCTGCTGAGAGGTGGAGCTCTGAGTTCAGCTATGCGACAGGCTCTGGCATTCGATCCTATCCATCCTGTTCTTGCTGAGCCACATCTCACAGCCCTGGACCGGCGTCTTTCTGGAGTCATAGCAACTGTTAAGCAGTGCATGGAGGCGCAGGGCCCCGACAACACTCTAATAGAGGACCGAATGAATCTCCCACACCCATAGAAGTGAGAAGGGAGGAGAGAATGACTGGTAGAGCCAGAACTTTACAGCTCGAGTCTGGAAAGGAGGAGAGGGTCACAGAAGGAAACTGATCAGCCATGGTGTTAAAGAAAGAGATGTAGAGCGGGTAGATGGATCGACAGGGTGGAACAAAGACTGTGTAATTCTTCCCCCCATGTCCCTTCCTTGTTTGTCACTCCGACAAGACTGGAGCAATTCTCAAAGAGGAATTACTGAATGCAAGTGTGATTCAGGAACTGGGTCACCTTCAGCTAAATGAACTTTCTCTCAGGACTGTTGTGCACTATCAGACAGTATCTGCTGTAAGAACCTCTCCGTCTGCTACTACTGGCTGTGACGACACTCCTGCCTTGTGCTGAATCCTCCCTCCCAGTCCAGCAGAGCTCAGAGAGATGACATTCATGAGCCACTCACGTCTTGATAAAAGAGACTGTATAGCTGTTTGGAGCTAACAAAACTGAAATGTTGATTTCAGTTGAATTAACTGAAAATGTTTGGGGGTTGTTTTTTTTTTCTTTTTTCGTTGAACTGAATTCAACTTTGATTGGAAGGAAAAGAGAATTAACTCAGTCCTTCTCCATCAGTGTGTATATATTTAATTAAGTAGTGACATAGAATTATGAGATGAAAGACTATAAATATGTGGATTATAATATTAAATAAACTCAAAGGTGTGTGTTTGTGCGTGCGGGTGTGCGTGCGTGTGAGGGTGAGTGCCATATTGTGCCGTAAAAGGAGAAAGCTACTGATATGACACACTTGAAGTGAGGGGACACAGCTTGGGTGTGTGGGTTCATCTTCAGCATTAAACTATGATCTGGTTAATTGTGGTTCTCACTCCTTCATCTTTTCTGGCATCAACTTCACCCACTGTATTCACCACTTAAAAGCACATGGTTTGACGTCAGATGTGTTGGTGCTATTGATGCTACCGTGTTCATGTTGAATGTTTTGTCAGATTTAATCTGATATGTATTACAGGTCATATCAGGAACACACTGGTTATAGTTAACATTCAGTTTATAATAAGTAGATATAGTTTGTCTGACTTTCAGTAAGTATTTTATTTTTCCAAATTTGAATCACCTCTCCCACCATAATTTTGGTTCAAATTTAAGACAGCTTTTTAGTCACATTTCATATTTTAGTCAGAAGTGAGATAAATGACATTGACAATGACCATGACTTTTTTTTTTGCCACTGCGTGAGATTGTCTCACAGAACTACATTTTAGTGTCTTTCCCATGGTCTGATACTATTTCTGGCCACATTTTGTTAGAGGCTGGTTTTATTTACGTGATCTGAGGATTTAAGCAGAAAAGCACATCAGAACAAAATTACATCCATGTTTTGTTTTTTTTTTACACACAGACTTTGATGAACAAACTTGGGAATGTTTTCAGCTGTGGTTTGCACACTTTGTGCAGTCATCATACGGACCGATGGCAGCCTAGAAAACAGCAGCAGAAAACATCCCCACCTCCATCGAAGTGAAGAGGAATGAAGAGAGCTCTGGAGGCCTGCGGACACCTGAAGTAGACCTTAAACAAGGCAGCAATAGCGTATTTGAGTGTCTAGAGCTCTACATTGGAGAAACAAACAGAGGAGACAGGAGACAAACAGGAGGAGCAACACCCCAGGAACAGAGTCAACTGTATACCTCCATTTAAAGGACACTCATTTGAGGACAATGATGTAGACATTTTGGACAGTGAACACAGGTAGCGTGAGAGAAAAGCCATACATGTTCAGGTGGAAAATCCCCTCCCTCAACAGAGATGGAGGCCTTATACACAGTCTTTCTCTAATTTATCACGCTGCCCTTTTGTGCATCGGCAGGAAAATCAAGATCACTGCACACATGCACCAGGAAGACTACAGTTAATGACCAATTAATGTGGGTAGGAAGGATTGTAGGAGTTATGACTGTTATATCTACTCACACTCTCCTTACGTTGTCCATCTCATGAGCTTTTTCAGTTCAGGTGTGAAGGATACATTTAATTTCTCCTACCAACGTTCCTCAGACTGAAGAAACTATTTTGATGAGTAGTGAAACGTTTTGACCTAACAAGTCCAGTTGCCATGACTCAACATCCGAACATTGTGAAAGGATGTGTGTGGGCTGCTGATGCTTAACCTGATAACACTTTTCTTCCACAAACTCAAACTTTCCTCATCCTTCTGCTCATGGTGTCTGGCAGTTGAAACTGAAATACCCAGGCCTTCCAAAAAAAAGCTTTAATCATCTGCAAGTTACAACTTAGCGTCTTTTAACTTCAGCTGTGAAACATCCTGGTGACGGGTTTCCCCATGTAAGCTTGTGCTTCTGTTACAGATCACCGTTCACCACATGAGCTTATCTTCATCACATTTATTCATGTTGTGTGTTACCCGTGGTAGCAGTGGTATCCTGGTGACAAAATGTACATGTTTATTTTTCTGTTTTGAGTGAGTTAGTTGTGTTTTCTAAAACCACAGAATAGAGACATAATTGTGAAACCATTGTGACACCCCCCTCCACCCCCCACACACACACAGATACACGTCTTCCTCATGCAGATGTTCACTCTCACCTGTTTTCACATCTTCTTGTGTTTTTGTGTACAACAGGCCAGATGCTGTAGAGCACCTGTTTTGTTGAGACTAAGCAGGTGTTTTGTTGGGACATGTACCAAAACATTGAAACTCTGATGAAAACCACAGGTTTTGTCAGTTCATGTCAGGGCAAATACAAGAATTTGCTATGTGAATATAAAATGGACTCCACATATTCCACTATTATTAGTAATATTGTATATGTTATTACGTCATTAGTATATATATTAATCATTTACTATAGACACTAGATGTCCCTCTAGTATTATTTATGCCCTCTCTGGTGGCCAGTGTAATTGCAGCAAGCACGATAAAGCTCACCACTTGAATGCAGCAGACCCTCCAGACATCCCAACACTTATTACAAGAACATCAAAACCTGTGTGTAGGAGATGAAGACAAGGGCATAAAATATGACAGTGATGGTGACTGTTGACTAAATACAAACCCCACAAGCACACTGTACATCACGCACCAGCACAGCGAGGACGTGCCACACTGACGTAGCACTCCGGAAATTGTCGGCTTTTGTTGACAAAGAAAAAGTTACGTCTGACTTAAAAATAAATTGCCCCCCTTTGTCTCAGCTTGACTCACTTTGGTAAGGACCAGGTTGAGCAGAAACGGCACGGTCTGGTGGGGAATAACACAAATAAAACACCAGCAACAGCTCCACATCCTCAAGGGGCCCTGATTACTATAAACTGAAACGTGTCAGGTTTTTTAATACCTTATATATTCACGTTGATGCCAAATGATGCATATTCTTAAAGGACTAGTTTGACCTTTTGACTATATTTGTGTGCTTTCTTTGCCACTATCATGACTCTGTGCCTAATATGTAGCAACCAAACTCTGCCTTAGCATAAAGAATGGAGCCACTGATCAGCCGTCGACAGGGGTCAGCATGGGAAAAATGTATTACTGACCATGATTGACAGCTGTGTATCACTGCAGGCCAGTCAGAGTGACTGTGCTGACCCCGCTCCTCCACAAGGAGGTATCAGTGTTGTGGCTGATCCCAGAACCAGCATGAGTGTGGTCTCAGCCTTTTCATCCAACTTTCAGCTTGGAAGTGTTTCTCAAAATGTTAAACTAAATTCAATTTCTATATACCTAACAAAAATCTATACTTTTTGATGATAGGATGAAGCCCCATTTTCTAAACTTGTCATTTGCTTACGTATTCTTATAATGCACAAAAGGGAAGTGGAAGTATTGCAAATTAACAGTTTGGTCCTCAAACCTGACTAACCTGACTGACCTTCTGTGCCCACAGGCTGCTCTCTTTGATTCATTATTTTATCTTTGTCTATCTCACGGTCTCACAGTGACTGAATACTTAAAAAAAATCTGTGATCGCTTCTGCTCTTGGTTTCCAAGAAACAAGTTGTGACCCTGTTCCTTGGTGGGTTCAAGTCTTTCTTATCACTCCCCCTGATGAATATTATGGGAACAAGACAGTGATTGTAGCGTACACGATGTGGGAGGTTTCATGTTGCTTGGTTTGTCAGCATCTCACTGAGTCTGTCATTGTCGACCAATCAGCTTTCGGTGCGCTGGTTTCCTTCTTCTCTTTCCCTCACGCTGTCTGTGTGTGTGTGTGTGTTTGGCGCGCGCGCGCGCGTGCGCGTGTCGGTAGCAGATGTGTGCATCTCACGAGCGCGCTGCAACCCCCCCACCCACACAAAGGCACATATAAAATAAAGTGCAGATCATGATCGCTTTCTTTCCAGTTACTCGCCTCCTTTCAACTTGCCCATTCGCGTAAAAAGCCTCGCTGCGCTCCTGCTGGGCGCCCAGAGTGATGATGGACGGGAGAAAGATGGATGTTGAGAGAGGTCGCGTGGTGCACCGGGAGAAGCGCGCGAGGAAGCTGGCGGTGGTGGTCGCCGTGCAGAACATGCTGGTGGCCGCTTGTCTGCTGGTCACTCTTTACGTTTACTGGGACGTGCAGAAGCAGAAGCAGAAGCAGGTGAGTATAATATTATTTTAGCATCACTTTAAGGCAGCTTGGAAACAACATTTGTACAAGTTATCTGTATAAAGAAATAAATACAAAACACACATTTTGATGACTTTCTCTGCTCAGGCACACATGAACTAAAACAGGCTGGTAAACCAGGTGTCTTGAAACCTCTGCTTTAGTTTAATAATTTGAGTGTATACTAAATATCAGATACATACACAGGCTTAATTGCTCAAACTTTATCAGTATTTTTTTTTAATGGAAACTTCTATGTAGTTCAAATGGAGTGTGAGGAAATGTCTGGGTCATGCATGCTTGCACATGAGACAGGAGGCTGCAGCCAACATAAACAACAATGTCATTTACAAACGAAACAGGACTGTAATAATAAGTGGGACAGCTGCTAGTGGAACAGCGATTTTCTTCTTCGACCTGACCGTTAGTGGGAGTGATCGTGCCTCTTTGAGTGATAGCCTATCACTCATAGAGTGTTTGAATTCGCATTCAGGTTAGCAGCTTCTGGAATGATAGAGCTTTTAGGCTTAAATTCATCTGTGCTGTTATGACACAGTTGAGTAAATGACACATTTTAAGTTTGTTTCACTAAATTGCCGACGGACTAGTCGCTTGAGGAGTTAATATGCAGTGAGTTTATCTTCTGAGAGGATGCAAAAGTAATTGTCTTCAACTGAGCTACTTTTACTTGTGGTTTTCACTCTTAATGTCAGACTTAAATTTAAATCCATTGAAAGTTTTGAAACTTTATTTTAATACGATAGAGGAGAGCTACACTCTGCATGGGTGTGCGGAGGTTCTCCAGATATCCTATGACCTGGATGACTGATAAATTACATAGACCTATCTGCATGGTTACTGTATCGCGATCATTTTAATGACTAACATTTGTTCTACATTTAGACTGTGGTGTTTATCACTGCAATGGTACTCTCACTACAGTTATTAATCATCCCACTGTGAGACTTTCCCTTGTTTCTGTCAGCCTCCCTATTTTCACACTATGCGACTTAATCACTGTATCAAACAAACAAGCTTTGTGCTTCCCAGAGTCAAACATCAAGGGATTGAAGTGCAGAGCTGTGTGACCTTTTAAAAAACACTGAGTGACATTTATGAAGTCATAGTCATAATGACAGTAAAGAACAGCTAACATCAGGAAAGCTGGAAGGTCAGCAAACAAAGCTGGCAGCTCTCTAATGTTCGTCTCTTCTCTTAACAGCATGCTGAAGATGATGTACACATAAAGTTTGCTGGCATTTCAGGTGAAAAAAAACAACAGCTCTAGTTTCACATCAGATCTTAATCTTTTGTTCAACACTCATATTGAAAAGAAGAATTCTGTGTTTCACAATCTAAACAAGTATGTTTTTCTCACTTTCTATCACTTTCCACTCTCGTTCCCATGCCCCTCCTTTTACCATCCAGACACCATGGGCAATGCAACGCTGCATTTTGATCTCACTAGCAGCAGTAAAAAGATGAGCAAGGTTGACGACAAGATCTACGTTAACTGCACTGGACCCTACATTTTGTATATGGATGTGTGTTACAGGAGCCTGTACAAAGAGACTATCACTGGGATCTTGCAGCTAAAGGTGGGAACAACTGCTGTCACCTCTTTCAACCTGACAACCTCAAATGAGGACTGCAGGGTGCTCCATGGTATAGTCTACCTCAGAGTGAAGGAGCAGGCCAGTCTGCACATATACGCCAAAGATAGCTTCAAGATCAAGTATGCAACCTTGGGTCTGAACTACCTGCTGGGGACACGGTGTGAACATTGATGTGGGCCACTAAACACTCTCTGAAGAAAAAGACAAAGATCAGAGGCGACTGGAAGGCAGCTCAGCACTTGTATTCATCTGCTGCTGTGAGAACAGACACACTAAGCAGTGCTCACACTGACGGCAGCACGTGTGTTTAAAGACTGTTTTTGAATTTTGTTAATTACTGTACCTCAACCAAGGCAGCTCTGCCTCAGCTAGTCCAACTGTCAGCAAGAAATCTCAACAACTTGTAAGCAGTCATGGGCCAGAGAAAATGATTGCATTTTGATGATGGTGATTTATAATATCTTTTTGTAGATATGAAGCTAAACCAAAAAGCTGTCTCTTTGTGCACAAGCCCAAAATGTATCACTTTTCTTGAATCCTTTTGATTTAGGCTGTTATTGAGGGTCAGTCAATTATTATCCCAGTTAAACTGTTAATTATTTGATCCATAAAACATCAGAGAGTACTCACAAGATGCACATTAACATTTCGTTGACTCCATGCTGACATATTCAGTTTTTGTTTTTATGCTGTAGCATCGGTACAATACCCAAAGCAAGTCAGGAAAAACAAGGAAAAACAATGAATTCTCATATTCAGAAAGCTTTAACCATCAAACATTTGCTGTTTTTTTCTTTTTGTTATTAATTTTCTGGCAGTTGCCTAATTTATTAATTGAATGGTTGTTTTAGCTTTACCTTTGATCACAACCATGATACTTGACGTTTTAAAAAAAGAGCTATTTGAAGTTGAAAACCAGATTTAAAGTGCTACTTTTTTAAAAGTACTTCTGTTTTGTGAGCACTCTTGCGGTAAAACAACCAACGGTTACTGCAGAAAGCTTAGAGCAACAGTATGTAACTTTTTTCTAGTCTGTTTTTAGTATATTATGTTGAAAACTTATCTTGATGTGAAGAGATGCTGTCAAAGGCTCAGACCTATTGAACAGTCAAGCAGCGGTGCAGAGAGATTCTCTTCTGAAGGGTTTGAGGCGTTCATCAGTACACAGAGATTAGAGAAGTATTTCTGCTTGATTAGTAAGTTTTGTAGCTTCTTATTTATTGTTATTTCATGTGGGCATATACTGAAAGGAAGAGCTAGGCAGAGGGTAGTGGAGCAGGTAGAGGGCGGGCTGGGATGAGCAGAGCAGATTGACTTTGAGTATTATGTCACCACAAGCTGAATTCCTTAAAGCCACAGTATATAACTTTGTTTTGAACATTTTTTGCAGGAATATGTTTCAAAATGTATCTTATTGTGGAGAGGTGCTGTCAACGCTTCTCATGATGTTAGACTATCTGCTTCTTTTTAATTGTTTCGATTTGCAGCATTCTTATTTATTCTAATTTGATAATAATTAATACCTGATAGACTGTGCAGAGTGTGGCGGATCACACATTGCAATAGCCATCACAGCAGAGCCTGAACAGAGAGGATTGTTTTTGAGTACTTTGCTAGTGCTAGCTTAAATTTCATATTGTAGCTTTAAAGTGGTTCACACAGATGAAACCATCAGGCTTTGTACTTTTGAACAATGTGTAGTTTGTTGTAATGTCACCTGTACTCAGGCCTCTGCCTCTGTTTAAGG
Source organism: Ctenopoma kingsleyae (assembly GCA_032353495.1). Lineage (NCBI taxonomy): Eukaryota > Metazoa > Chordata > Actinopteri > Anabantiformes > Anabantidae > Ctenopoma > Ctenopoma kingsleyae. The sequence continues at coordinate 7,349,487 of JAUBNQ010000020.1, read as the reverse complement.
CTTCTGCACTTGTCAGGTGCTTTTTTGGTTTTAATATACATATAGATAATATAACATAATCTTTAGTACTTTGTTTCACTTTAACTGTACCAAGTTGTGTAGTACCTAATGAATGTATTTGTTATTGGTGCATTTATTTTCCGGGAGCGCTCCGATCTGAGTTTTCTTTCTGTGTGATGTGTGGCTGCTACACATAGGTATAGGAATACCAGGCTCCTGAGTTTCATTACCAGTGATGTCTTTAAGCTTTGTCTTTTTATGACTAACATACCAGGTATTATGCCTTTTGGGACCGGTGTTCGTGGAGAACTCCACCCAAAGCATTGATGCTGTAATCACACTGGCACACATACAGCTCAGGGTAAAGACCAGAGAGGAGCTGCAGGATGTGGAAGATTTGACTCTTTTGATTGTATCAGCACTCACTGTGCTCACATCACTTTTGTTATATTGTGATATTTGACATATTTGTGTGTTTTTTTTTTAAATTATGCCTATCATTATAAAACAAAAAACAAGTATTGATTGAGCCATATGAGTTTTCTTTTGTATATACTTTATTAGTTAAGCTATGATATTTTCAGTGGAAATCCATGTTTTAATAATAGTGGAACAGTACACTTTTGGAGTACATTGTGGATTGCATTGTACTGTGGCTCTATTGAGTGATTTACCATCTGATCCAAGCTTTTAAACAATGTCATGTTTAATGCTGTTATGGTTTCAACTGGTTGGTTTGATTGTTTTGATTTATACTACTGTATATCATAAATAAAATATTTTATCCTTATTGTACACAGAAATCATGTTTTTAAAATAGGTGACAATGATGGTTTTGTTTGTTTTATATCAAGCTGAAAACCTCTCACAAACGCGCTAGCTGCTGTAGTTTCATATGAATGTGAAGTAATAATTTGAATACGTGTAAGTAATCAAGGGAATGTACAGAGTGGCTACCTCCTATAAGCTTCTGCACTGAGATGAAACTTTAATTAAAAGGTTTCTGTGTTGCAATAAGCTTGTCTTTGCTTTCACCGTTCTATCTGTGTCACTTTCTGTCTGGCTGTTGTGAAAGTCAGCAGTTTCATCATCATTACCTGACACGGTGAATGCAGATTCATCAAAAGTGAAAGTGAACTGAACGTCACAAAATGACCTGACATGGCACTTTAGTTGATAAAGGAAGGATTGTACGGTATCAGTGCTGGAAGGTTTAAGAATTAAAAGGTGCAGTTTCAGACTTGTCAGACAGGTATATATTTGCAATTTAAAAAAAAACGTGCAAGTCTTGTTCTTGTTACATTATCTGAATCTATAACGTGGCTTTATTTCAATTGGCTCACATCTATTTATAGAAAAACAGGTTTTCAGGAAAAACATTCCCTGGAGAGCTTGCCAACATGCATGGAAAAGTGATTTCCTTAGACTGACGCTTACTTTAAGTTTGTCTAATGTTTTTAATGTGCATTGTGAAATGAGTAGAGTTTCATACCTACATTTCCATGGAAAATTCTCTCCATGAAACTCAAAACAGTGCAGTTTAACAGTTTGCTTGCTAATTTGGTATCAACAAGAACGTTTAAATGCTGAAACAAGCCTGACCAGCCCTACATCTTTTAATGAGAGTGGAAATGGGCATGAAACATCTATTTTTACACATTTCTTAGGTACAATATGTTGCTAGAGTTATATATATAGTTTTATATATATAATGAAATTAACATTTCATCATCAACAGCTTTTATTCTGGATACCGTTCGTCACACAACCCTCCCCAACTGTCACCAGGCTTGGGGACAGCACCGACATCACTGGCTTGTGCAGCCTCAGTGGCTGGGGTCTTTTAGACAGCATGGGCGTCTAGGGACAAGGGACACATTAGCATATGGCCACTGCCACCCCACTTGTGTGTATTTAAAATGATGCAATGAGGTCCAACACAGGGAAAAAAAACATTTGTAAAAACAGAAACAGGAAGTTTCTTGATTGTAAACTGTGATGCTGTACTTGCATCACCTTTATAATTTACAAGGCTTAAGCAGCCATTTCATCATGACATCTTAGAAGCTCAAAGATCAGTGGGTTGGGTTCCCGCGACTGTAAGATAAACATGGGAACTAACATGCAGTAGATGTTCAAGTATAGTCAAAGAAGAATCACAGCAAAACACAGCAAATTAAGTGAGTTGTTGGAAATGAATAAACAGCATACACAATAATTACAGTGTTGCACCAAGTTACACTGTGCTTCCAGCAACAAATTAAAAAGCCTCAATAATACAAAACCTGACAGACAAGATTGTTATCTTGGTTGAGTCTTGTCATATCTAATAACAGAACCGGTTTTCATTGATAATTGGATGTGAAGTTTTTCAAAAAGTGAAATTCACTCCCTGAGACGCATGGTAGTGTGGTGCAGCCTGAGAGATTGTCTGCTACTTTTTATTAACAGTATATTAAGTGTGTGTCCTGAAATGAATTAACATCATCAACATACAGTGCACAATAATTATCTTTATTTGATTTCAACACTAAGTTAACGTAGTGTTTAATGCAAACGATTAGAAACCAACAACAATACAAAACATGACAAAGATAGCTAACTAGCTAGCAAATTAAATCTAGCTAGATGAAAGTGAGACTTTTAGGCTGGCTCTTGTCATGTCTATTTATAGAGCAACAGCTTTTCACTGTTTTTTTTCCATGGAACATTTTCCAAGATGGATGGGAAATTCACAACCTGAGCCTCAAGACAATGTCTTGAAGTTTGATTTTGAGTTGTACTAGTTTTAATTAACAGCATATTAAGTGTTTATCTTGAATTGAATTAACATCATCAACATACATACAATAATTATAATTTATTTTCAACAACAACTCGCATCAGGTGTCACACAAAGCAAGCCCATTGTCACTTGTTGTGACATGTTTTGTATTATTGTTGGCTTTTAAACCATTGGTTGGGCCTTGTCTATTAATAGAATAGAGTTTCATGCCAACATTTCCATGGGCAAACCTTTTAAGGAGTGTGGAAAATCCCTCCCATGAAACTCAGGACAGTGCAGTTTAACAGTTTGCTTGCTAATCTAGTATCAAGAACAAGGTTTGAATGCTGAAACAAGCCTGACCAGCCATAGATCTACCGGTTTACTGTTGACAGTGGAAAATTCACATGAAATAGTTATTTTTAACATACTGTACAGGTGTGTACAGGGATTTGCTCAATGTGTTCATTGTTAAAATTAAACCATTTAAGATGAGTGAACATTGCTATATAACAACATTGCTTGAACTTGTTCAATAAATTGTTCAGTTGCTGCTTATTCTGCTTATTTTCTTCTGCTGCTGCTCCATGTCTCCCTGGAGGTAGATCACCTCCAGAGTTACAAACAACCAGCCAACAAACGATAATAACAAAACAAAAGGAATGGTTCATGAACCTGGAAAAGTACTCATGGTAAATCTACAGACAATTTAGTGTCACCAATTAACATGACATGCATGTCTTTGGATCGTGGGAGGAAGCCAAAGTACCCGGAGAGATCCCACACAGACACGGGGAGAACATGCTAACTCCACACAGAAAGGCACCTGGCCGCATGGAAGAAATATTTATTTCAAAGGTGGGGGGGCACAACTGGCATGAGTATGGGGGGGAGGGGGACATGTCTGACCAGTAACCATTTAATATAGCGTAACATTGTTTTTGGATGGTAAAAACTGCAGGGGACCAAAACTGCCTTTTGAAAAAGTGGGGGAGACAGCTTTCTTTTATGTAATGGGTAAAAGAGATATCTTGAAAGATAACACTGAGATAGTAGTGTTCAAAGCCAATGCAATCACAGTCACCTAAGGTGGCAATATGGTCAAATAGCTTGTCTCTCAGGCCATGGGGGGCAAATTGAAGAACCTCAGTTTTGTCTGAATTAAGGAGTAGAAAGTTACAGGACATCCAGGCCTTTATGTCCTCCTAGAAAGTTGATTCTGTTCATCTGGACAAAGTTTTTTAGTGGGAGATATATTTCAAGACTCATCCAAGTCTCTTCCTCAGTCTCAACTGACTGTACTTTTGCATAATCACCGAAACTAGCATCATTGACTAACAATGGGCCGTGTGATCACAGGTTTACTCACAGGGCCTTGACATTGCGCCTTATCCTGGCTCGACAAATGTGCAGCAGATTAAGCCAGGATGACCTAATCAAACTAAGTCAAGCTGTGTTTTTAGAGTTATGCTGGATCTCTTAATTCTGCTTTTGTGCAATAGCTCCTTGAGGTCCCGACATGTAGATAGGTAGCTGCACAGTGCCTCTGTGCCCTTTGTTTTGTTACCCATGCACACATTTGCACTTTTCAGCTGTAGAAATGATGTGTAAGGACCTATATTTTGAAAACACGGTCAATTTCTTTCTTATTGATGCCACAGTATGTGACACAGTGGGCGCGGCTGAACGTGTGTAAGTGAACCTGGCAGGTAGAAATGACAAAAAGCTCTGAACCCAAACCTCTCAGGAAATGTAAAGGTTACAATTGGTCATAATTGGATCTTGGTGTATTTTCATGCCACAGGGATCAGAAACTTCTGGGAACTTGGAAGAATTTCCTATACAAAATTAAATTGATCTTTTTGATCCAGAATATTAGCACTAGCAAAACACATGAACTATAGCTCATCATTCCATAACCAAGCACAAATATCTGTGACCAACACACTATGTGCAGCTTGAAATAATACCACTCACTTGAGTGTGCTGTTTGTGATGAAACATAATGAAGCCAAACAGGAAAACCCCATTAGCAACAGAGAAACTGTTAATTTGATATTGTAAGTTGAACCTGACAGCTTCAGTGCTTTTCAAGCTTCATTTTATTGCTGCAGGCCTGTTGTCAGGTGTAATATGAGCAAAGGGGGAAATCAAAATGAACTTTGTGTTACATTTTTATAGCTTAAGTCAAAAGAGCAAAGGAAGCTATGATGACATTGTGCTGTAATTGGGAAATGGGCTTTTTGCGTGGTTATACCATCTTTTTTATTAATTTATTCAAATAGACTTTAGCGATGACAATGTTCTTTGTCGGTTGTTTGGTGGTTTCGTTTGGTCCTGACTGGAATATCTCACTTGGACTTTTTTGGATTGTAAAATTGTGTACAGTCAGACATTCATGTTTCCCAGAGGATATATCCTAATGACTTTTCAAACGTGGTAATGATTCTACATGCTGAACATCACAATGTTAACAAAGCACTCCTTTGCATATGTAATAGCCTTAACCAGACGGAAAAGCACCAAGCTAATATTAAAGGTACTTGGGTAAAAAGTCATTTACTGTAAAGCTTGTAGGTGGAACCATGTAAATGTGAGGGCATACTGTGTCTCTCTTTAGAAACATATAAAGGCTACTTGAAGATGCTCGTTTAAAAGTGATGAAACCTAGTGACTACATGTGATCGAAATGGGACCTTTAGTTCACATGAGGGTAAATCCCTTGATTTATAGCCATAGAGGTTAGAGTAATACAATAACTTCACAGTGGTTTCAAGTAAACAGCAGTTTTCAGTTATAACTGATTTCCCTACAGTTAAACTGCAGAATAAAAACTGTGTAGTTGTATCAGGAGATCTAATGGCATAGTGACCACCAGTGAGCCTGCACATCTCTGTTTTGATATCTTAAGTAAGGAAAGCTTACTGATGCTTATGGTTTGGCTATTAATTGTTATTTTTACTACAATATATATACTTCAATTTTTTAAGTTCATTGTTTGATGCCTCACAAGAGAGACAAGAAGAACTAAAGAATCCTGGAAAGTTATATGACTTATTGCTAAAACATGCATGCTACTATGCAAGCTTCTTTAGATCTGGCTGAAGTGGTTTGAGTCAAATGTAAAGTTTTATTGGCATTATCTCAGAATGACTCAAAACTGTGATTATATTTGAAATTCAGTTGTATTACAATTTCTTAGTCATTTTCTTCTCAAGAATTCTCTTACAACAAAATTGTGATGATGGCTGCCCATTCAAATACTTCAAGTTTACAGTAGGTAACACAAGGCCTTACAAATAAGGACTCAATTACTGTTCATGGTGTGTGAAATCATGTCTATGTTTTGTTGGAATGGTTTCAAAGTTAGTTGAGCAGTAGTTAACTCTGAGTTACTACGCTTTGCAGTAGCTTATGATGAGTTAGAGAACAGACTGGGTGATACTACTGGTATATTAATGAAATAGTCGTTAACAGTAAGTTCATAATTATTATTATTATGAACTTATTGTTAACCACTGATTGACTGAAGACTGCTTTCTTCATAAGTTGTTTCTGATTAACTCCCTATAAACTATAGTAACAACTAGGTGTGGGTGATATATCGAATATACTCGATGTATCTTGACTTGTTCCACGTGCGATATAGTAAATGACTATATCTATATAATATAGATAATAATAATAATAATAATAATAATAATAATAATAATAATAATAATAATAATAATAATCAGCTTTATTGTCATTGATCACATTTTTTTTTCTTCTGCATGTAACCCATGCCCCTTAGGGGGAGCAGTGGGCAGCCACAGGCAGTGCC
>JAUBNQ010000020.1:7327104-7342800 GCA_032353495.1 Ctenopoma kingsleyae | reverse complement strand
TAATCAGCTTTATTGTCATTGATCACATTTTTTTTTCTTCTGCATTTAACCCATGCCCCTTAGGGGGAGCAGTGGGCAGCCACAGGCAGTGCCCGGGGACTTAGCCTTGAGTGTCTTGCTCAAGGACACACCTGGTATGGAGTCTGGACTGGGATTTGGTCCGGTCACCTTCTGCATCCCAGTCTGATGCTTCTCCCACTGAGCTACCTAACAGCGGATGGAAGCGAACCCGCGGAGAGAGGCGTGAAAGCCCAAGCGAAACCTCTAGAGCAGAGGTCCCCAAACACCGGCACCGGTCCATGGGTCATTTGGTACCAGGCCGCAGAGAAAGAAAATAATTATTTTATTTCCATTTTTTATTCTTTTATTTTGAAACAACCACAGGCATGTTTACAAACAGAGCACAGACAGAATCTTCTGGTTGTTTCAAAATAAAAGACTGGCAGAGTCTGCTGTCTGCACTCCACTTGTAAACATGCCTGCTGCATTGAGCACGTCTGTGCGGCAAAAGGGTCAATTGCTGGCGATTGCAAATGACGGTGGCCTTTAAAGTAAGTTTGAGACGATCTCTGTATAACACACCAGCATTTGAATCGCCAAAATAGAGATCAACTTTTCAATCGAGTCAACCCCCCCAAAAACCACCCCACCCCACCCCCCGCAATATATATCGTGTATCGTGATATAGCTTAAAAATATTGCTATATTATTTTTAGGACATATCGCCCAGCCCTAGTAACAACTCATTAATTGCTCATTACCTAATCATGAGGTACTCTTTTTGTGTACCTCTAAGTAAAGTGACACCACATACTGAGTAATTACTGAGAAGTTCCTCATGAATTCATGAAATAATAATAAACCAGAATTAGCAGGACTATCAAACTTTGTTAATCATCATATTCCATGCACATACAGTATATTCACATCTAATGCCCTATTCTGTACAGTTAAACCTATGTTATTTTGAATTGCAACTATATAGACAATACAAATATTACTTATTTATGAACCTCCATCCACAATTCCTTGGGCATTGCTGGAGGAAAACCACTGGCTACTTTAAAGTCTGCAATAAAACCAAATATGACAATATCTATGACATTATATTTTCAAAAACCCATCGTACTTAGGTCCACTCACCCCCAACCGGTCGAGGCAGATGGCCACCTACCTTCAGTCTGGTTCTGCTGGAGGTTTCTTCCATTAACGGGAATTTTTTCTCTCCACTGTCACCTAGTGTTTGCTCAGAGGGCATTGTTGGGGATCTTTCTGTATAACTATACACTTTTCACCTATAGAATTTAATTATATTGAAAAACTTGTAGTTATTAGTGAACTTTTCATTGGGATTTTCAATGGGGTTTTCAATAGTTCTGAAAACCCCTAATGTGTTGTTACCTATACCGTGGAACAAAAACAGCAGTCGGTAAAGGTGGGGCTGATTGTAAACCACCTTATGTAGTTGTTGTTTATAAGCCTCTAGACCTGGAAAAAATGAATTGTAAGTAATGATGTTAAACTGAATATAGTGGAGTAAAAGTGCAATATTTTCCTCTGATTTGTAAAAGTAAAAGAAAAAAAATTGAAAAAGGAAATACTAAAATAAAATACAAGTATCTCAAAACAAGAACTTAAGTAAATGTACTTAGTTAATTACCACCTCTGCAAACCTTGTTGCCACTTTCATCTGCAGCTACAGTTCTATCTATCTCCTTATCGCTCCCTGCCATTCGTTAACAGTTAACAGGAGCACGTTTCCTGAAACTGTAGTCATGTGTATGCCAAGCCCTGAATTAGTTCCTCAGCCAGGCTGCAGTTGTAGAACATAAATTTAACTGAGGTTGAGAAGGTGAAATCAATATTTCATTACTCAAATGTGTAGCAGTAGCGATTCGATCTTGTCTAAACAAGTTCTTCACCAGCTAATAAATCTGTAGCAATATCCCTTGAGATCAATGATCTACAGTTGCAACATACAGTATAATTTGGAACTAGCTACAATTTCTCACTACAAAGAAACAATGAAACTGAAATAAACACACATAAATGAGATAAGACTGAACTATGTAAACAGCTAGGCAGATAAGTAGTTTTTGTCTGTTTCTGTGTTCACCGAAGTCTGAAACATGTCATCAAGCCTGGCAGCAGATCGGCTCGCAGCCAGGACGAATATAGAATCACAACAGTGATGCAAGGGCTTGAGGTGTGGGTGGGACAATAACAGTGATGCAACAACAGGCAGTTTCTCTTGTGGAGGAATTTCCTGCTAAATGTGTCAAGGTACACAGGTACACTGAAACACAGAGACAGAGAAAGAGGATGTAAAATGACACTTTCATGTTTTGTACTTTAGTGTTTCAGCCAAGCTTTCACTTTACCACCCCTGCATTTTAGTGAAACAGGTTACATAAATACATGAAGTTGAGCATGTGAGCGACAAGCACGGCATGTGCAGATTCTACAGCCTCTCTTGTGCTGTGGTGTTGATTCCTGTACGCACTGCACAAACAATTTCTACAAGTGGGAAGAATGAAAAAGTCTGCAAATCATAACACACACCAGAGATGACGGTGCGGTAGCTTCAGGTGTTCAGTCACGACCGACAGCGTGATAATTGCTCTGCTTTAACCGAAAGCAAAAACAGGATCTAGAGCAAAAAAAAAAAAAAAGTACAGTGCTTGTCTGGGCATGTTTAACGTGCAGAATTATCTTTACTGTGTCACAAATATTTCAGACAGTGTGGGAGTGAATGTAGGAGGAGTATTAGTGAATGACTGAGTAATCATGAGTATAGTTGCCAGTATGGGTGAATGGCCAGTGCACAGCATAGAGCATGTAGTCAGAACACTGAGAGACTGAGCAGCAGCCCAGCAGCAACTATTAAATATGTCTGCAAAGACAATTTAACAGCTCTTTAATGCAAGCTTTACAGACCTCTCCTCAAATATGTCATTTTCTTTAAAACCACCCAAAGTTCATTAATGTTAACAGTTCACACTCATAGAAGGAGCATCATACTCATAACACAATACAAACAAGCATGTGCACGTCTTCTGTTCCAGTTCCACAAGATACAGATTTAAATCAGGTCCTGGCAGAGATAAATAAAAGGTAATAAAATGAAAAGGGAGTGTAATTATTAACTTGCGTGGGTGTAGAGGGATTCCCTTGTTCCTTTCTATTTGCTTTTTATTGCACGTGGGCGGGAAGTAAATGGGATTCCCACTTTTTTTGTTTCTGTGTGGGATGGCAGATATATTAAGAAGCCACTTGCACTGCAAGCTTCACAGTCTGCATTATGGAGAGACACCAAGCAGGACAGGAGGAGAAACTGGTGGAGATAAAGATAGATATGGACAGCTTGGAAGGCAATCCTCGACCCAGAGGCTCACCTTCAGATCGCCGCCACTGCTGCTTCAAGTGTGTGGTTGCATTGGTGGCAGTGATGGCATTGATCATTGTGGCTCTGGTGTTGGGTTTCATCTTTTATTATTTCATGTTTACACCATCATCCATACAGGTGAGAAACACCTCCAACATTGATAGAAATCTTCTTTACTGTTCTGTACTGATATATATGCATACATACCTATTTCTAATTAATCTGTCTATCTACAGAATGCTACACCACTGAGGGACACTGGAAAAGTCAATATAGCCTATAAACTAAAAGGTAAACGTAACTTATATTCAATCTCCTTCCAATTCAGATATTAATATCTCAGTGTACTGATGGATAACTTTCCCCTTTGCCCTGCAGAGAGTGAGGAAAAGGGAAGATATGATATCTTCACAGCAGATAAAGCTGCAAAATACTTAATCTATGGATGGGTGAATCTCACCAACATCACCAGCGAGGATGTAACTCTCAGACAAGTGCTAAATGGAAACAGCAATGACATTGAAACGAAGAAAAGTGAGACACTGGTCTATTTTTTCAACTCTATACTATTGGTGGATAACAGCAGAATGAGCATTTACTTCAATGCTTCCTGCACAGATAACTTCTTCCATATCTATGAACTGTGACCAGGCAGAAGTCTATATGTTAAAAAAAGGACCTTCATGTCCGAATGTGGCACACTGCTGTACTAAGCTGTCAAAACCCGGTGCTCTAGATGCTGTGCAATTTCTCTGGATACACACATTATACACATCTACACATTTTGTCAGAAAGCAGTTTCATGAAATGCAGGGCAGTTTCATGTTTGCTCTGGAAGGACTAGGTGTGGTTGCTCTGAAGTCTAATGTGGAGGGATGTGATTTTGAGCTGAGCAGCAAACTAAAGTTGCAGTTGCAGATGTTTCCTTTTTAAATTCTGGACTTGAGTTTATTCAACTCATCATGGATCAGTGTTGACAAGGAAACTACTCAGATGTAGTGGAAAAACCCTTGTTCATAACGAATATGGCTAAATTAAAGTAGGAAGCCCCATAAAGTGGAGCTGCAGTTTTAATTTGAAATATATATATTGACAAGAAATTACTACAAAGTCCAAGGAAGGATGTCTCATAATTGTCATGCTAACTCATAATGTGCTTTACTTTCTTTCCATTCATCACTCTGCAAAAGTACATGTCACAAAAATAGTCTTTAAATTTCACTCACAGAAAAATGTCTTGCGTACTTACTCATTTTCAACTTTCTGACTGACTACATACTTTTACCATCCGTCCGTCTATTAACACAGTACTTGTATTAAGCTGTACAATTTGCAAAAGCACTTGGCTTTAACATTAATAAAATCAAAAATAAAAATGAAATCAAAGCCCTCCATTTTGCTTTCTGTGAACTGTGGAGATTTTAATTATTATTTTTTTCTTAGTATTTAATTTTCTTGTGTGTATATGAGATCACTGGGAAGTGGCTGGAAATTGATGTAGCCAGTGATTCTCAATCTAGTATTGGGTTGTCAGATATTTTTATACAATATGTTGCACAAATTGTAAAGCTCTTGGAATAAAATTGTGATGCTGTGATCCTGCTATATTTTGTAAATAAAAATCACTTCTCAGTAAAGTTTGTGTCTGTAACTTTATGGCTCTCTGTTTTTCATTGTTACCTTACAGGATGGGTTCACATATTTCCACTGTATATTATACACCTTTTATACACACAACCCCATAGCAATAGTACAGACTAGAAAAAGCTTCTTCACTCCCTTTGGGCAAAGACTTTTTGTTTTTTATTTGCATTTTTTTTTCTACCATGTTTATTGTTTTTTAAAATTATTGTCTTATGTTCAAATAAACATTTCAATCAACCAATCTTTTTAAACTGAAATGACTAAATGAAGATGTTTTGGTCTTTCTGATGTTCAGCACGGTTGAATGAGCTCTGTGGTGCTGATAAGGAAATACCAGACAGATTACTGAAGGACCATACTGAAGCCAATGCAGCTGGAGTAGGAAAAAAGATGTCTTGTTATGTCATGTGGGCACTTTGAAATAACTGAATATCTAACAAGACAAAAATGTACAACAAAACAAAGTAAATACTGTTGGCTGTGGTTTTGAGGCGAAATAGCAGGAGTTCGTTCCATTTACCGTAACACAATCGTGTCATATAGAAGAATACGAAAGAAGAAATGAAAGAAAACTGACTACACAACGTGAGCTCAGGTTTTGGGTGTTTTTATACCTGTGGTTTGGATCATTTCATCAGGAAAGAGGGAACTAAAAGACACAAAATCTCAAATTCGCTTCCATTTCAGTTACAAAAGAGATCCCATAAAGCTCCAAAATAATTCCTGCATTTCTCAACTTTTGTGCCTCTTTTTGATCTCAGGTAGAGGCATCAGACAACTCTGCGTGTGAACTTGATCTGTTCTCGTTCCTGATTCATGCATCTCATGCTGAGCTCAGACAGAGCAAATGAAGAACACTCCACGAGCGGCCTCTGAAGTCTTATCCAGACTTGCATGCAGAGGAAAATGTTACTGCTCAAAGCGTGCACTTCTTCTGCTTGGAGTCAGCTTTGTTACTCTCATTTTGGCCTCATGAATAAGATTAAGTTCACCTAATGAATTGGGAAGTAATATACTGTGCACATAGACTCACCCTTTCCTCCATAGAAACTCTATGATTGCTCACAAGTCAGGAGCCATTTGAGTCTTAGGAATGACTTCTGTCTCACCTAATTGTCCTAATGAATTTTAGGAGAAACATACCTGACAAAAAAAAAGGCTGAAATAAGAAGCACAACTTTGTCACAAACTTTGAGCAGTAACATTTTCGTGACCCGCAGGAGAAAAACAAATTCCAGTTATTTTAATACATGTTGTTTAATGCTTTATATGCATATCTTTATGTTCTCTGGCTGTACGAAGAGCAAATCAACCCTACTGCTATCAATGATGCCAATCAGATCTAAGAAAATACACCTCTTGTACAGGTACAAGACATCAGACAGGGCACGAAAGAGTTACCTGTGTTGGCATGACACATTGTTTCACACCCACGCACTTGACTAACTTCCTGCATATAGCTTTTGCGTGCTGTAAATCTTGTTAAAAGAGGAAGTGAAAGTTTACATGAAGGCAATCGTGTAGAGCTGCAAGGTTGCGTGTCATCATCATGATGCAATGTCTGAAGTAACACCTTGGCTTCTCCTGTCCCACGATTCGAATCAAACATGGACAGGCTTTGTCCAAAAAACAAACACCACTAATCACAGGCTCATATTACAGCACAGGGACTTTTAATCAGTGTGATTATTTTTCCCACCAGGGTGAGTATAGCAATAAAAAATATCCCCTAAGTTCTGAATCAGGGCAGTGACACATGTACAATATATGTCACAAGTCATTTTTGACTGTGAAATATCATCACTATTAATTATTTCACATTATTTTACATTTTCCTGTAATTAAATACCACGAGAGACTGTTGTAGCTCCCAAATAACTGAAGATAAATGAGAAATGTGAGTTATGCGTGTGGTCAGCAGGGTGGTATCTTCAAAATGATAAACGATGTGGCTGCAATATGGTCACATCTTACATTAAGGAGGTTAATGTAGAAACATTCTGGTCCTCACACAGTTCTGATATATTAGCTGTGTAAGATCATCCACTGACACACAAGTAATGTGTATTCACATTCATACTTAATACACATTCATTGCAAATAAAATACAATTTTGAGAGATGAAAAACAAATGGCAATAACATTTATAGTGGATCTGTCCCATGTACGTATGGTATGTGTCCCGGTAAGCTATATCACTGAGACTGCTAGTTACGTTTATGTGACAAAGATACCCATAAATGTCTCATTAAATCATGCAGCGGGTCCTAAATATCTCTAACAAATATAAAATATTCATGTCTGATTCATTCGCATTGCTCATGTCACATTGCATGAGTCGAAACAATTTAGACTCACAGAGATATTGCCTCACTCAATTAATGCTACAAGACAGTAAATAATAAGTGGTGATAGTCCTGCCCTATCTTCCCACACATACTGCGTATAGGTGGAAACAAGTTGGTGAGATTATGACAGTGGTGAAAATTATGTAAGGCAGTGAAGTTTCAGGGTGGAAAATCAAAACACTGAACAAAAAAAAAATGCAGCTGAGGGGAACTGCAGAGTTGATTGTCATTTGTACTGTATGTCCAACACCATGAGCAACTTCCAAACCCACACACATGAACACATGAAAGTATGATTGCACAGTTAGTGGAAATGCTGTTTCGATAATTAATAGACATAGAGAGACTAGATTAAAAAACAGAGACTGGAGGGAAATAACAGGAAGAACCAGAGTTTCAGGTGAGCTTTGAGTTCAGTCAGAGGATGAACTGAACACAAACACTCCCACACAAGCAGTAGCCAGCTGACTTTCCAGTTAACAACTGCACATACATGTTCATTGACTATTTTGTGGCAGCATTAGTGCTCAGATTGGTGTAAAAGTATTCAAACCCCACTCAGTTTTTGCACTGTTTACTGCATTTTAGATTATATTTTAAATGGATTTTAAAAAAAGTCCACTAATCAATGTTCAATAATCATTAATGGTGAAGTAAAAATGTGTTTTCATAAAAGTTTGCAAATTACAAATGTTGCCTGAACCAGGAGACAGCATTTCCTGAAGTTAGCACAGTATGTTCTCATTTTTTCCACCAGTCACAGGTATATCTGATATTGATGCAGTATAAGATAACACACTCACAAATAAATAAATAAATAAATAAATGTCTAACTTTGAATTTACTTGCAGAGTTAATCAAAACACCTGCAACCGTGTCTGTTGTGTCTGTGAATATGTCTGTTGCGAGACAATATTCAGTGATTATCTTCTTCATAACTGAGTGCAGACTGAATTAAATGTCACATCAACATGTTTACATTACTGATGACACACCGGCTTCCTTATCAAAGCACTTGCACTTTGGTTACAGATACAGAGTTCTTGTGTGTTGCATCCAATGCCATTTCCATTGTATAAAATGGCCATTTTTGCTGCTCAATCACCATTATATGCTACAAGTTTAGGTTTCTTCACCTTTCTTGTGCACATAACTCATGATCTAGTCCAGATGTTGCGAAGTAGCCTCCAATCATATTTGGGATGATGGTTTTTGTTGGTATTCAGTGCCCATTTCACACCATACATGCGCCATCATCTGTGTATGATTCAAGATGCACAATTCCAAAAACATTATTAATCTCAGAGGGAAATTGTTTTGCCTTGTTACAGCTGTTCTCTGTTCAAAAGGAAAGTACCACAACAAGAAAAAAAATGTCAATGCCAATACAAAACTATAAAAATACCAAAAATAATAAAAATAAAAATAAAAATAAAAAAGAACAAAGAAAATCTAAAGTTGGGTAAAATAGTTTAATAATACTCAAGTGTGAAAACAATAATGGCATAAATAATGATTATAATGATGATGGTAGACCCATGAACAGAGATAACCAGCTCCAAAGATTCATTTTAGCCTTTAGTTGTTACTCTGGACTTGTTTTTTACTGCTCTGAGCCTTTTGCATTGTACCTGTGGACTCATCTTAGATGGACACTCATTTGTCAGCAAACAAATGATACTTTCTCATGAGACCAGGTAAACAGTTTGTGGGAAGTGTGTGGGAAGTGTCCTGACTAGCAGGGACCTCCCTGCCAGTTCTTACCGCTCTCTACAGAAGTTTGTGGTTATGAGCAGAGCAAGTACAACAATACAAGCAGACTCTTTTATAGTGTATCTATAAACCTTTTAAAAGGATAATACAAAAACTACACTCAATGCACCAATATATAAAACACTTACAAAAAGTTAAAGCACTTTACAGCTTTGTACCCCTCAGCGTGGACAAAACTCAAATGCTCACAACTACAGAGCAGTAGTACACGACACACACCAAGGTGTCTTCTACCAGTTTGGAGATTGTCTGATTGAAGCAGCCATGCAATAGACCTTAAATGGTGCACTGTAACTTAGATGTGACTCATAACCAAATCGATTATGTCACATATCTAAATGTTGGCTGGATTATTTTTAGTAGATCTAACTCTCTACGCAAATATCAGTGACCTGAGTGGGCTTGTTTTTTTTCCAGGAACCAGAACTTTGTGGGTTTGTTTTGGCATGAGTTAGAATTAGGTGTTAATTAATAATAATCATAGCTAATATCACATAGCGTTCCCACATCATATACCTACGTACCTCCTCTGTTTTGATGACATTTGTGGTCAAATTAAAAATAAAGTGATGTTTAGTAGGTGAAGGCACAACGTCAGACTCCTACATCGGGTCTCATCAGATGATGCACTGATGTCAAGTCTCACCCAGTGACAACAAGGATCGGCTCTAGCCCTCCCATGATCCGTAACGGGAGAAGGAATAAAGATAAACGAAGCATTTGTGTATGTTACTCAGTAAGGCATTGTGGCTTACATAGGAATTTTCGTAGCAGTGTATTGAGTAACAAGCTTTTAGACAAGCATTAAACCCAGTGCACATGACTGGGTCAAAAGTCAGCAACTAGCTGATGAACATACAGTAGCAGAGCTTTTAGCAGTTAAACAACCAGATATTTAGTAAAGACCAATGACAGAACTAAAGGAAGATGAATGACTTTCATTTATTAGGTTGCCAGAAACATGACTTCCACTCAGTGCTGATAATGTTGTAACCAACGTATCAAATATTTATACATGGCTTCTCATTCAAATGTTTTTTTTTTGTTTTTTTTACATAGTATTTATGTTCTTATTGCAGATTACTGCTTACTTAAAAAACATATAATTAGTAAGCAAAAAAAAGCAAAATCTTTGTTTCAAGTTTTAGATTCTTCAAAGTAACCTTTCTTTGACTTGATGATGGCTTTTTAAATTATTGACAATATCTTAACCATCTTCATTAGTTAATTAATTAATTGGTGGAATATTTGCCAACTAAATACATAGAAAAAAAGTCCATCATTACGTTCACTACATTACATTACATCATTATTAAGTTCTTTTGACTGCTCCCTGTTTGCGGTTGCCACATCGGTTCACTCCACATATTGATTCGGCAAGGATTTTACGCCGGATGGCCTTCCTGACACAACCTTCCCCATCGGGCATAAACCGGCACACTAGAGAAGGCCCGGGACACAACCACTGCGCCACTGTCCCGGCTTGTTACTTTAAGATATGAACATAATTTAATTGGTAAAATGTTGTTCAAATACAGTTCCCAAAAACATAAATTATGCTAAAAAGGAGGATACGTTCAGTTACCAGCCTCAAAAATCAACAAGTCACAGTTCCTACGATTAGAGCCCAGAGTTCAAGTACCTCACACATTTGAAAATCAAGTATTTGTTTTGTATTTGTAAAAAATATTTGGAGGACAACTATGGTTTAAATTGCTACTAGAAACCATTACTGAGGAGTAGCAACAGGAAGAAGAGGACTGCTTGGGTAAATAAACCCATAGTGTGTCTTAACTACACATGGAATGTATGAGTGGTTTGGACCCATCATTCGTCATACTCTTTTAAAGTAAAACTTAGAAACGTAGGCAATAATTAGGGCAAGAATGTGAAAATGTTTTTGTATGAGGCTCATTGTGCCAGGAAAGTGCAAAGCTGATAGTAAAGGAAAACTTGGCTACTTTGAAGAATCTAAAATTTTAAACACAATGTGCTTTGTTTACAGTTTTTGGTTAGTACATAACTCCAAACGTGTTCATTTGAATTGCTTCAGTGTTAATCTACAATAGGAAATGATGAAACAAATAGAAACTGGTGAATGAAAAAGTAAGTCCAGCCCAGGCTGGTATATCAGTGTTCATAACTTGTTTCAGTTGCCCCCCTCAGTAGAGAAAATGCAATTGCAACTTCAAAGATGTTAAATACATGAATGTACTGCTCCTACTGAAGTTAACATTTAAATAATAATCTTATGTCAATATTCTTTAAGACAGTTATTTTTATTAACTACAGGTGTGATGTACAAACAGTATATGAACTGTGCTCTTACTGATACCTGACACAGTAATGAGCATAAATGTGTCTGATCATAAAAGTGTTAGAGATAATCCTACCAAATAAAGTTAAAATGGAAATCTATAAAACACCACCAGAAACAACGATAATGCCAGTTTATGTGTTTCCTAAAGCCATGGCTCTAGAGTTTGCTACAGAGCTGTTCAGCAACACTGAGGGTTTTGTTAGACACCTACAAGATTTAATATGAAACATGTAATCAGAGGCTATTTAGTGCGATTAAAGCACTTTTATTTTGAAGTAATAAAAACAGTATAATCATCATATCTGACTGTTTTACTTACACACTGGGTTTACAAACCTATGACTACACCTCCTAGACATACTGTAATTTATTCCCTTTACAAACCACATGTCTGTTACAATTAGTATATTTGCAAAAGATTATTTTAGTTTTATATGAATATGGGTCTCACAGCCACAAACATCAGGCAGGGGTTCAACTGGCTGTACTTTATAGCAAAAAGTTATCCCCTAGTCAATTGCTAATTAAAGGGACACAGCTTCTCTGGTTAAAAAAAAAAAGATAATCAGACAGTTGTGTGGTTTATTAGGTTAACTAGAATTGGAAATCTTTCGTGGTGTGATACATATCTTGATACACTATGTCATGGCGTTGTCCTTGCACCCTCCTCTTCTTGTGTGACTAATACCTTTTCAGGGTGTATGCAAATAAGTATGTTTGGATGCCTGCCTGTGATTGGTGACTGAGATGTTTACGTCAACCTCACCACTGGCATTAAAAGCGTAGCTTAGCTATCTGTCGGGTGGCAGTGATTTAATGTGAGCTCACCATTGTGTCTGTTGAATGTGTGTTCACAGGTTTCTGGTTATATTAGTCTTTGTAATTTGTGATTTTGTTGTTGACTGTTTGCTGCCTGGAGACTGAGCCAGGATGTAGATCATTATCTGTATTTTTGTATGCTCACATCCCCAGTTCTGCCTTTGAAGTAGTATTTAACCCTAAGTTAAGTCTTCTTTTGGTTGTGGCATTTTTTTTAAATTTTTGTTTCAAGTAGCACCTGTCGGCCCTTGTTCTTCTCTACACGTTTAAACGACCAATCTTCACAATAAATAACCCAATGTAACCTCTACTATGTGGTTATTTATGTTGCTTCTCTTTACCCAGGTGAGTTGGGATGTAACACACTGTCAGTGATCTGATATATTAAAGTTAAATATGCAGCCACTGCCAGTGCAATGTGATACAATTCACACCCCAATCACGATGCAGTGCGATCAACACAGTGCAGTTCAATGAGATATTAGACAAAAGCTAAAAAATGACATTCTGCAATACAATGAGTTTGATTATTTACTAGTCTATTTACTACTAATAATAAAATCAAGTCTCTCGAGTCTGTTAAGTCCCTTATTGGTCAGTGAATCCTTTGGTAGTAAAAGCTGGATCACATTTTTAACTGAGAAGAGTGAAATTTTTTACATGGGTAACGGAATATATCTTAGGGTCAGGTGCAGTAATTGCGGAGTTATTGTTAGCTGATTCATTAGCCTGTGCTTGGACGCTTCAAACCACTTTCTGATCTCCATTTTCATTTACTTGACGAAACACTGCCTTTCTGAGCTAGCTTTCCTTACCGTGAAGAAAGTCACATTAGTAACGCCCACTGGACACCTCTAACCCCTAACTATAAGGTCACCGTGTATTAACATTGATTGGACTACGGTAGTTGTCTTTAATTGGCTAGAGATAGGTTAGCTTTATAGCTGTAAATGTATTTCACATTTCTTTTGCCAGTGAGGATTTCATCAGAGGGGACACACTAACTTGATTGGACGGGCCTGGTCCCCTGTGGCCCGTCCATAGCGCTGACGCTGAGCAGCAGAAAGCAATAGTAGATTATAAACAATAAAACAACTTTCATACCTTCTTACAAATGTAAAAACTACCAACTAGTGTTAGCAGTCGCATGCTGCTGTAAACGAACTTTGGTGAGAAGTTGAAAACAGAAAAATCAAAGAATCAAAAGACAGGATGTCAGGACACCTTGTGGCCATTCAGAAGAGAGCACGATTGCGCACTGGTCAGTGAGCCCACTCCGCACTAAGTTTAATGTCACCTCTACCGTTATACCGTGTTGCTGCTTATAGGGCACGTTGTTCTGCCGGTGTACAGTTGATGTGTCAAGCTTCCCCTCTCTCTTGTAAAACTCACTGCTTTGCCAAATGTTGCTCAGGTAAGTAGTATATGTGCTCGGCCTTCACCATGTTTTTATGTCACATTTCTAAATAGATTCATAAAATATATAATAATCAAATAGATCAGATTTTATCTACGCAAACGTGGAATAACCTAATAATGAATCTAAATTTATTTCCAAACCTGCATCCATTTACAGCTCTACGTGTTCGTGCATCGATACGTATTGGTAACCTAAACTATCTTAGTTTGCATTCATCAGCTGAACGCATAAGGGTTGGCAATAATCTGTCAGTTGTTAAAGTTGACGGTGGTGTCAGATTTTAGAAGATGTTCATATGATTCATTTTTGAAAAGGTCATATGCATTGTTTTGGCATGGACAAATCAACTTCTTGTTGTCTAGGTATGAGGGTGTTGTGTCTAAGAAATGTCAAGACTTTCTTTTCCAGAGAATCAAAACTCGACAGGAATGTAACAGAAACCACAAACATGTGGACTCGAGATCAGAATGTCAAATCTTGTCTCGGATACCACAGCAGTATGGTCACTGTTGTTTTGTGAAATTTCCAGAAATCTTATGGGTGAGGCTGTGGTGCACAGGTTGCTGTAAGTACTAATTACCAGCACGACAACATGAAAGGAATGTGCTTCTGCATTTCACCTTTTGGAATGGGATCGTGATGATTTAGAAGAATGATAAGACAGTACCAGTTAAAGGATGTGAGTGGATTCACGGAATAGTAAAAAAAATTAACTGCGATTTTCTAGAACTTATAAATTATTGGGACTTAACCTCTTTCATGGTTTTACACTGGGGCTAAGATTATAATTAACTACCTAATAGCCCCTGGGTGAAAAGGCAGTTAGTGATTTAGGCTCAGATAACAATTATTCTGCGCATGAACAACCATTTCTTCAGAAAAAGGTCAATAAAAGAGCAATCCAAAACACGAACATATAGGTAAGTAGGAACAAATTGTAAGTAGGAGTAAGTAGATTTTTCTATTCTGGTGTATTTGGGAAAGTCTGTGGTGTGCCGTACGTCACTAAACCATTTATTTTTCCATATATACCACAGTCCATCGGATTGCCCATCTGATTAACTTTACACATCCCCCCACCGTGTATGTAGATCTCGCCCACAGTCTCCACCATGATCCATTTCCTTTACTTTTGATCTACTGGGGGAGGCGAAGTTGGAACACAATATGTCTACCAATATCACTGGTCTGTCTTTCCGCTGTGACATACAAACATCCCCTTTGTGACAGCAGAGATCACACCACACAGGTCAGCTGACTTCCTGTGTAACTGCCTGGTTACAGAGCAGGTAAACAAATTGTCCATTCATATACTATTTATTCATCTTCGTATACGTAGCTGTGCCACACACCATAGACAACTGAACTGCTGACCGCACATCTACATTATATCACAAGAAGAATATTCTGCATACACTTCAGTCACACTATGAATTCAACTGTTTGGGTGATGATTTAGTGTTACATTTTGATTAAAGAAAAACACGTTTGCACAATTTACTTCCCATTTATTTCCCAAGATTCTCTAGCTGTGTCCCTTTCCATGTGTTTCCATCTTCTTCCTTGAAATGATTTCACTTACAGTCAGACCTCTTTTCTATTCTCTGTCTACAAATAATGGCTCTACAAGACGTCTAACGTCACCTGGCACCATTATACCACAGGCATTCATAACAATCTCTGTAGGAAGATGATTGATTCCTCTATCACAGTGGTTCCCGAGCTCTGTCCTCAGCCCCCACTGTGCTGCTTGTTTTCCAGCTATCCACTGCTGATTACCTGGGTCATGTGTGTTTAGTCAGTGAGAAGCTGGAAGATACCTATTCACTCTTCCCCTACGTCACATGTTTCTGACATGCTATCTTTCTATTCACAACAGTAGGTTTGCTTCTGTTTATTAGTCCAAGTTGGGCTAGAAGCTTCAAAATCTTGACTATCAACGATAGTTTTTCATTTGGGAAACATATGAAATGAGGGTGACATAGTG
>JAUBNQ010000020.1:7301245-7312006 GCA_032353495.1 Ctenopoma kingsleyae | reverse complement strand
CTCTCATTTGCAGATCTAAGAGGGCGTGTAGGAGTGTAGCTTACTAATAGCGTGTTGATATAAGAGGGTGCACTTCCCTTTACAGCCCTGTAGGCAAGCATCGAGGATTTAAACTCAATGCGAGCAGCTACTGGGAGGCAGTGGAAAGAGGTGAGAAGAGGTGTGACATGAAAAAAATAGTTGCAAAGCAGCTATGTGACCATCTGCACAGGAATAATCTTTATGAAGATTTCCAGTCAGGATTTAGAGTAAATCATAGTACAGAAACAGCACTTGTTCAAGTCACCAACAATCTTCTCTTAGCTTCTGACAGCATACTTTTCTCTATACTCGTCTTGTTAGATCTTAATGCTGCTTTCGACACTATATCATAACATTTTATTACATAGACTGGAACATGTCATTGGGATTAAAGGAACAGCACTAATGATAACAATAATCAGTTTTATTGTCATTGATCACATTTACATGTTATAATGAAATTTGACTTCTGCATTTAAATGGGCTGGGATTCGATCCTGCCACCTTCTGCATCCCAGTGATCCCACTGAGCTACCAGGCCCAAGCTGGTTTAATTCATATCTATCAGATAGATCCCAATTTGTTCATGTTAACGATGAATCTTACACAAGTTAGATACGGAGTTCCTCAGGGTTCTGTGCTTGGACCGATTCTCTTTTCATTATACATGACTCCCTTAGGCAATATTATAAGGAAACACTCTTTTAATTTCCCTGTAATTTTCTACTCCTTAATTCAGACAAAACTGAGATTATTATATTTGGACCCAAAAATCTCTGATACATGGTATCTAGTCAGATTGCCACCCTAGATGACTTTGCTACTGTGTACTACTGTGAGGAATTTTGGAGTCATCTTTGACCAAGATATTTCATTTACTTCCTACATAAAATAAATATCTAGAACTTCCTTCTTCCACCTGAGGAATATTTCTAAGATTAGGAGCATCCTGTCTCAAATTGTTGCTGAGAAAGTAGTCCATGCATGTGTTACTTCTGGATTGGACTACTGTAATTCATTACTGATAGGATGCCCCAATAACTCACCCACCCTGAGCTTGCTCCTGCTGGAGGTTTCTTCCTCTAAGGGAGTTTTTCCTCTCCACTGTTGCCTAGTGCTTGCTTAAGTGGGACTGTTGGGTTTTTTAGAATATTCTGTATATATTTATATAATGTGTAAGGTCTTAAACCTTACACTGTAAAGTGCCTTGAAATTACTTATGTTGTGATTTGGCGCTGTATAAATAAAGTTTAATTGAATTTAATTGAATTCTTGACTTCTGATGTTGTGAAGAGGTTTTTCTTCAAGTTATAGGATTCCGTGATCATCTACTTTAGATGTCTTCTGTGGTATTCCAGGCATTTTGATGTTGTCAAACAGCTGCCAAATTCCAACTCAATACCTGATATCAACTTCAAACCTTTTATCTGCTTCATTAGTACCAAGTAACGAGGGAATGGTACAGTCAATTAATTTCTTGTCAGTCAATTGTCCAAATATATTTGAGCCCCTGAAAATGGGGTGTACTCTGCATTAAAAACCTGTAATTCCTAAAAGGTAAATTCCACATATTTGTGAAACATCTTACAATAACGCAGAAAGTCTACATTTCAATCACATCTTGATTATTTACAACAAGTGCATTAATTAAACATATAAAGCTGAACATAAGTGATTTCATAAGTATTTATCTTTATTTAGTGGCGGGAAGTCAGACAGTTAGATGGAGAGCACCTGAGTAATTACAGCTGTATCTGGAAAGTACTGGTGAATCAGTATATTGGCCAAAAACAACACCATTATGACCTCCTTGGCATACAATTAAATGACTGGGATAAAACATATATGAGTATTTTTGCTCTTGTGCCCTTGCTGTCAAAATTAAGTGCAGTTCATAAAATATGTGCTAGATGGAGTCAGAGCCAAGCTGAAGATCAACCTCCTCTGTTCATGCTTAGTTATTCTTTGTCGCATGAATCATCTGCATCTTGTCAAAACAACTTGTCCTACTTTATATATGAACACTCAATTAACATAACCGTACGTAATGGCTGGAATGAACTCTCATTTCAAAACAATAGTCATTAATATGCTGGAATAACAGCCTCTACTCTTCTAAGAGAGCTTTCCACAGTGGGTTGTGCAGTGGCTGCACTGATTTGCTGGAGACCATTAGAGACCAATAATAAGTGTGTGTGTGTGTGTGGCAAGGCCTGACTTGTTCCAGTTCATCCTAAAGGTATTGGTCGGTTTGAGGTTTTTATAGGCCAGTAAGGTTTTTTCCTCAGATGTTTGGAAACACATTTCTTTATGGACCTCGGTATATGGTGCCACTGATACAGGTCTCCCTCAAACCATTGCCACAAAGCTACAAGAACACTGTATGATGTAGCATAAAGATTGCCTTAAATGTCCTAAAAACAATTCCCAGTAATCTTCTCACTTAGTGATTGGACCCTACATGAACATAATATTTTCACCTAGAAACATTTTTATCTCGTTTGAATCATTCTGTTTTTCTCTGACGTCTTCTCACTGGTTTCAGGTGGGTGTGGCTGGAAAAAGGCAGTGCTGTGTACTTCAGTGCACAAATCAGGATCTGAGCATCATTTAAATAAGAATCTGGAGACACAAGAGTGAGTAGTTAGCAGTCAATTTCAGTCTGATGAAACCATACCCACACAGTCTTGGTGGTGCAGATTCACTGGGGTTTTGAAAGTTAAACCTTTATTATGAATATGTAATGGTACAGACAGATACTGCAGACAGATTTTCAATGAATTTTCAGAGGCTTCACCTGAAACTGAGAATCTAACCTACAACAAAAAACAGAGTACACAAAAATGTCTACCACTTCAGTAGTGTAACTGGAATGTGGCACTGTTCCCCTGTAGAAATCTACAGTGTGATTGCTATTAATCGAATAAATTACAATTCTGAGAAAAAGTGCTTTAAAGGATAGGTTCAAAATTTTTAAACTTGCCTTAAAGAAATACTCACATACAGACAGACTTTTCACATCATACACAGACACATAGAGATAGTTTCTCCTCTCTTTACTGGCTGTGACAGAATCCTTGTCTAATGAAACTCCAGTGTAAGAACTGAAGTATAAAGTCTGCAGTGTGCAGAAATATATTATACAGTTGAGGGTCTGTGGCTTCAGGCAGTACAGACATGAAGAAAAATTTTTGATGTCAACGTGTAACTACACTCACATAGAGTGGTATGTGACCTTGACACAAAGTATTTTAAGCTAAATTTATATTGACTGTTTATTTCCACTGAATCCTGTGGTTGTGACGTAACAGCCAGAACTCAAAGTTTCGGGGGCTGATGAACAGAAGTGCGATAACACAGATACAGACATTAGAGACTCACTCATGTTCAACAAAGATATCCACTGACCTATAGATTAGCTTTTAGTGACTAGGGACTCTGTCTGTGCTACACCGAATTGGTCAATCTTCCGTGTGACCCCTGTCCTGCCGGGTTACGCTACATAGCCACAAAGCCATTCCTCCCCACCCCCGCTCCTCCTTAGTGTTTCTTGCGCATCTCTTCCAACATGAATCCTGGGCCAGAGGTTAGAACCAGTTTTTATTATTAACTGTTTGGAAAAAATGCTGCATGAGCTCTGAACAAACCTCATTGGCATTTACTGTACGTGCTTTGCATAATTTATTTTATCTTCTGTTTGTTGATGTAGGAAGCCTCAGCCCATGAGTTACCACTTGGCTGCCTCTCAGCTTTATCGGGTATCTCTTGATCTCACTGTGTGGCTGTGGTGGCGGGGTAATAAACACTCCTCTGCGCTGTGACACTTGCTCTGGACTTTAAATACAAGGTTCCCTTATTATTCTTTTTTATCAAAGCACTATTTGTGTGGTTTGAAAAGGCTACACATGATAAAACATTTCAGTTTGAAATGGACAAGGGTTTTAAAATGTTTCAGTCTGTTTTGATGGATAGAAGAAAAAAAAAACAAAATTTTAAAATTAGACTCTCTTTAGCTCAGGAAATGTATAGCTGATAAAAGATGGAGAGATAGAAAGAAAAAAAGTAACTGAAACAAATGATCTGGCCACAGCTGAGTGGTTGTGGTGTGAGAAGAAAATGTTTATCAAAGTTCTAATATTTCAAGCACTTAGACCATCTAAATGTTTAATAATCACCAAAATGACCGTTATTGCATAATTTGATGCAGATATGGATCTAAATACTATTCAGGTTAGTGGACTGTGGACTCATTATATTTGTGTCTGAACAGAAAACACTACTGTTTTTAGGTCGACATAATGTTTTATGGTAGAATGGAGCTGTCAGTAGAGTGATCAGTAAATAGTGTTTATCAGATGACTGCAGACAGGATATTAGTAGTTTAGATTAAGTTTTCTTTATTATGTTGCCTGTACCAATAACAACACCAACAAACACTGAAAAGTTGCCCAGATTCCTCTGCATCTTGAATCAAGAGCCCTGGAAAATTGATGCAATTTTGGTTACTAAACTAGTTGCCAAGTAACAGACAGATGAGATGGAAATTATTTAACATCTGGATTATACACTATACTGAAACATGAATGAACTTGTTGCATATGGGAAACAAAGAAAAATGTGTCACACACACTGGGTCAAGTCAAAAGTGTTATTCCATTTTTGTTTCCATTGATCAGTAACCACTGAGATTCTGTGAGTAATTTGTGGTTTAGAGAGAAATGACTATAAAAAAAGTAAATAAATAAAAAAGTTTGTTTATGTTTTAAAGGACTATTCTTAATGCAAGTCCCTCATATTCTTCAAATAAAAATGAAGTTCAGAAGTTTACATGTAACTAAAGGGAAGCAGAAAGTCTTTCATGAACCAAAAATCCACCTGCACACATGCAAGACCCTCGTGATATTCACACAGGAAGGAAACTCACGTCAAACCTGCCACTGTTTCGTCCCCTCATCTGTGCCCAGCCTGCACATCTTCTTGCATTTCATATACATGTGTGTTTGTGGTGTACTGAAAATGATCAGTGCAACGAGGGTGTTAAACTGAAAAAAAAAAAAAAAGAAGAAGCAGTGCAGCAATGCAAATGTGCACAGCACTGTGGTCTCTAAGTGATAACTTTAACTTTGAATTAACCAGGAAAAATAACTTGTCAGATTGTACAGATTGTAACTGACAGGTTTAAAAATAAAGACCCACCTATCAGTCTGCTGCTGTAACTCAGCAGTGGAATATATGGAAATCAAGTTGACTATCAGGAGGCAAAGCCTGAGTTGGAGTAACTTTCCAGTGGTCATGAACAAAACCCATGTGGGTGTGGGTGCTCAAACATGTGAAACACCTACAGATTTCAATAAGACTTTACTCATTTACAATTCACTTCATCATTTCACCAAATGGACATTATTTCTATTTACTTCATGAACGCATATTTCCACATTCAAATAAATATATAAAAATGCTACAACTATCAGCACCTTAGTGTTAATTGACTCTCTCGATATCTATACAAGGCAGATTACTTGTTCATGCTTCATATGGAAAAACATCATAGAACCATATTATGCAACTCAGTGCAATTATTACATGTCATATGAATCTTATTCAATGTAGGAAACCTTTGGGTACTTTACTTTACTTTACTTTGCTTGGCAGACGCTTTTATCCAAAGCGACTTACAAGGAGAAGACACAAGCAATTACCATTCGGTTTCCATAAATTCTGAGTTACTAAAAACTAAGAGCCCTGATAAGGCGTAACTCGTCAAGATAAAGAACACGCTAGGAATTGTTAAGTGCTAGACAATTTCACTGCACTGGGTACAGTGATGAGTGAGAGTCAACCCTGCCCAAGACATTCTGAGTAGTTTATATTCTCTGGAGACAACACAACACAAAGCGCAATCACCCTCACCATCAACTGTTCAGATCTCATACAGACCAAAGAAGTTAGCATAATGTGCATGACTAAGATGCGTTGGGTGTGATACATTCACATAAACTCTGTCGTATTTCTGCAGGTTCAGGGTGGAGCCGAGATAGCTCTCTGTGGTCCAGGAATGCCCCAGCTGAGCGCAGAAACCTGCTCTGTGGGCCTCCATCAGTGTCAGAGGTGAGGTATATCCCGTTCTCCTCACAAAGACATTGTGAACAAATGAGGCTGTGGGGGAGCAATGCTTAAAGATCAACTCCACTCGTGTGTAAATATGGTAGAGTCCGCTCTTGTTGACCTGCAGAGCGCCATCTTCAACCCGGTAGATCACTCCTCCAGACAAGAATGCCTGACCGAGCCTGGGCTCCCATCGCAAAGTCTTACGAAATTCATCTTTTTCAATCCGCCCTGCAAGAGGAGAAATGTGATGTTACCAAATATGTAGATTTCAAAAGTACAGGTTATGAAGTGGAGCTTAGATTTCGATAGAAAATATTACCTATCACATGTGCTGCAATTCTTGTGTCCTTTTCTTCTGCATTCATCTCAGGTTCATAGACACCTGAAACAGCCCTCAGATTAGTCACTTCATTTCTAATATCTGGGAAAATGTTCACTTCGTTGGGGATGATTGATGTGTGGTGAAACATGTTTATACATACCAATTTGCTTCTCAGCTGAAAACTCAGTCACTGGTTCACCCTTTAGTAAAATGAAAGAAAGATGGAGACATCTCAATACCACATCACAAAGACAGTTATGTTTCAGGGCTTTTTTTCATACGTTCTCTCACAGCACGAGTCATAGAGGATATCCTGTCTCACTGGACGGGTGACCACAGATGGAACAACTAAGTCCTTGGTTTGCATCTTTAAATGTCAAAGCAGGGCTGAGGTATATTAACACTATGGCAAACTAAAGTGAATTAATTATTAGTTTTTGTGGCTCTGTGTTAACTTTCCAGACAGGTTTTCCATGCTCCTACCTTACACCTATCACCCCCTCTCTATGTAAAGGTGAGAGAAGTCACACCTTTTACATTTTTGCAGCCTCCATTAAAACGGTCAAAGAACCAATGTTATACAAATATTACACTATTATACAACTATTCGTATTGCTATTATGACCGCCCAACAATTAATCCACTTTCTTTTCAAGGTGTCATCACTTATCTATCTTAAATATCTTTTTTTATGTTCTACATACTGCTGTCACAGTTTTTCATTACTTTTTCAGCCTCAAAACCGTTTCACACTGCTTTAGTTATCATTACCCTAGCAACATAAGAAACAACTGAGAATTTCAATGTCTCCTTTCTGGCTTTTTCCATGTGCACACCCGTTGGTTTCTTACCTGTCTCATCTCTTTCAGTTCCATCTGCATGTTGTATATCTGGTAGGCTTCAAACCCCAGGGCTCCAAACACAAGCAGGAACAGCAGCATCACAACCAGGGCCAGACAGGGGCTAACTCCCATGAATCCCCGACTCTTCTGACGGCTCCTCACCCTCTCCTGGGCAGGCGGGAAGGACCAGCATGGTACCAGACTCGGAGGCTGACCAGAGCGCTGTGTACCCCCACCTCCATCCACGAGGTACACCTGTGGCAAAGGGTAGCACTGGTCACAGCTCATGGTGCAAGACCTACTGTGAGACAAAATGTGTGTTCATATGTTGCCTCTGCATGAAAGAGGTGTGTGCTTTTGTCTGAGCACATCTGACTTAAAAGGCCAAGCTTCAGCTGTCAAGACATTTACCACCCACAAAGCCCTCCCACATGCACCATTAGCTGAAGACAGGTTCACATCGCTTCTCATACTAGACAAGAAACTATCAACCAATCAAACCGCCCATCATGTGTTCCTCTGATCTGGGCTGCTTTGCTGCATGCATTCATTTCTATGTGCAAATCTGGGTGTATATGCTTGCTAGTTAAACTTTGTCTTTGCACTTTTCAGCGTGCATATAGCCAAGTGAAGCTAAGTGTAAAGAGGAAGGAAGCTAGAGGTTTCAGCTGACCCCTAATCCACTAACCACCGACCTTTTCACAAATTCCACGAAAGGAAAAATTTAGCGACCACAGACACCTGCTCAGCACTTTACATATGCTCAGTCTCAGGGTCCCGGTAAAATACATTTTAATCACTGCTTCTCTCACACACTCTAAATTTAAATTTATTTTTCTTGCATGGCCCATTTTTGCGGGCTCCAGTGTGTTAGTAAACAGTGATACAGCAGTTTCAATAAAACACAGCGTATTCTTGGTGGGAAGACGCTGCTGCCACATGAAAAGGACGTACGTCTCTGCATTGGCTTTTGTGCTGGCTGCTTCTGAAGAGCTGGTAGCGAGTCAGGCTGTGATACTTTACAGAGGTGAGAATTAACCCTAACCAATACCTCAGAGATGAGTTTACAGGAAAGTTGAACATATACACCGCTTCCCCACTCAGTGAAGAGTTAATACCATTGTGGTCTTTCTGCAATTTCTGGTTTATCTCCTAGGATACAGGGTATTTGAGCTGCTTTTTCATTGCGGTTGCAGCTGTTTGACAGCAGCAGCAGATATGAGTGATAATCTGTTCCCTAATCAAGAAAATCAGTTTCCAGATATTAGTTAACAGTGTTTAGTGGGCTTTTGGTGGTTTTTGATAAAGGGTATATTTCCAACCTTATAGGTGGGAACTTATTGCAAGCAAAAATAAGCCTCGCAGTTAACGGTGCTACAGCAGTGCTGCCTCATGTGAGCAGTCACTAAAACATAGACACAGTTTATTGATTCGTCGCTATAATTAGCCAGCGTTACATATTGTGTAAAAGTTTATTTTGCGGTTTCTGTGTGGCCTTAGCTTCTGTATGTCCACTGTTGCAAAACTTTTGTTTCATTTCTCCAAGCCCCTGCACAAAGGGACACCCACCTTGCAGTGTGCACAAAAAGCTCTAACCAAATGAGTAACTACGTCAAACTTAACCATAAACTGCAAAGAGTGTCTGCACTCTTAAAGCTGATGTGTCTGTTTCCCAGAAGTGTCGTGCTCAAAACGGTCCTCGCAGTGGCAGCGGCAGCACAGAGTGGGTTAGGTGGGAGGGTGGGGTTTTGGGTTCTAACCAGGTCGTTTTCAGAGTTACTGCTCCAGTTAATAAAACCAGACAAAGGGAAGAAAATGAATCACTGAATCAGCAAGAATTTCTATCAATTACGGTTTCTCACATGGTGTCTCTCCTTTCTATTACATAGTGGAGGTAGTTGTGGTCGTGGTGACTGACTGATGACTGAAACAGAGTAATGCCTGAAAATGACAATGTATTTCTAAATGATGTTACTCATGCCGTTTTTTGCAAACATACCCTGACGCAGCAGGCCTTGCATTTGGGTTTGAAATTGAAACATATCTAATCATATGTATAATTAATTTCCTTTTTGCCTACTTTACTATCATAAGTTATTGTGAATCTCAGTTAAATGTTAGCACAGCTAGACACATAAATAAAAATTTTGGTTTACATTTTTACAAAATGATTATAGAATTAGATTTTTGTAAAAGTGAAAAAAAGGTTTCTATGAAGTACATTTTATATATGCTGCCACAGTTATTTTATTTTTGTTCACACAAACCACCACCAGTTATCTGAATGAACAAAGGATATAGAAGAGGTTTCATTAAATATTAGACTGTGACAAAAAACAGTATTTCATGATCTAAAAATGTCATTTGTCAGTCTTCATCAGAAGAAGAGTAACAGTCTAGTCCCAGAACATGTCCTGTCCTCTCATCAGGTGTGCAAGCTTTTGATTTCTCCGATTTCCTGTCTGCTGTTCCACAGTTTGACTTGTGTTCCTGGAAGCCACCTTCCTCTCTGACAACCAAACTCATTGTTGTCCCGTCATTGTTCTCTGTGCCTCTGCTCTGCAATGAAAATGTTTGTCTTGATAGGGACAGGGATAGAGAATTACTGAGGTTTGGTAGTCCAGATTGTAGCACTCTGGCAAGGTTCTGTGTTTGAGAAGAGCTGAGCTGAACTGATGATCCTCTGAATGCAGCAGCAGCCACTGCCAGCCGTGTACGGTCAAAGGAGAGTGGCTGGTCCTGATTTAGGCAGACTTCCCCTGTAGTTTCTGAGATTGGGTTAGTGGGGACAGAGGTTTGAAATCTGGTCTCTGAATAGTTCAGAGATTTCTGTGTCTCAGTGGCTGAGATTTTGTGACAACTTGTCCAGTTACTGTCCAAATCTGTCTCATCTCCATTGCACTGACCGCAGTTCTCATGTGAGTCACTGTGCTGAGGGTTTCTGACTGTAAATGAGAGTGACAACACAGAGAAATAAAATGTCAGAGACCTGTCCGTTAGTAGTCTGTTAAAGGAACAGTTCACCCAGAATGATAAATCAGTGAAATCAGATCAAACACATTACAGCAATAGAAAGGTATGCAGTCACAATTCGTAAAAAAAAAAAAAAAGGAGTTTCAGCCCAGTGATCAAAAGATGTTGAACCTTTCCTTTCCTTCTATGGACCTGCATCTCCAGCAGAACTCATGAGACAAACAAAAACACAAGTCATAAACATATTGTTAATTGGTGCCTACCATTAAAAATGAATAGGAGGCAATGTATTGCATGGCGAAGCAACCATACAACAAAAGCCATGGTTCACAGAGAGCTTACACAGGATCAATGGGATCTCATTGTTATAAGGTATCACTCAGGAGAATGGTACAAACATTTTCCACAGCATTGGATAAAAGACAGTCATCAAAAAGTGGAGAAAATATGGGACAACAGTGACATTGCCAAGACCTGGATATCCATCCAAAATTG